>JAJJHQ010007832.1:752848-772450 GCA_021223825.1 Drosophila ironensis | reverse complement strand
TTTTTTTTTTATTTATAAATTTTATTTTTGTCGCCGGAATCTGTTCAGTCTTTTGAACTTAACCCAGCATAACATATCGGAAGAAACTTATATGGGTAGTCCCCTTAAATACTAAGTCATATTAACTATCAGGTAAGATTATAAGATCTTTCGGGTGGGGAGATCATAGGGATGCAGCTTCTTCAGCCGTCGCAGCGAAATTGGGTTAGCTTTGTATTTGCAAAACATTACTTTTTTAAAACATTACCTTTTAAAACATATCTTTTAGTTTCTCCAAAGGCATGGAATCCCTTGATATTCAATTAATCCGTGGTACCTCAGATTGAGGAAGGAGCTGTTGCTCTTGAAGTCTTTTTTGCTATTTTTTTATTTTGCTAATTTGTATTTGCGTGCTTAGCAGCAATTTTTACCACCTGATAAACCCATTTAAAACTCATTAGCTCGGTCGAATGCATTTGGCCACCTAATTTTTATTTTCCTGCTTTTAATCGATTTTTACTACCCGAAAACCCCATATAAATTTATCAAACTTTGTGTAGTTTTGGCTTCTGCATGAAAATGTCGGCGCTTAGAAGGCGGAAGTGGGCCAGAAATATAATTTCGAGGTGGAGAAACTTCATCAGATTGAGGAAGAAGCAGTTGCTATCGCAGGGTGAGCAGATCCGGTGGGGAGGAGCGTTGGGAACCCGGGAAAATGTCATTTACAAGGGCAACTTCCACGAGGCAGTGGCTCCGGTCTTGGCGACAGCCCAGGTATTTTCCTTGATGCCTGTCCTCGGTATCGGAGGCTCCACAGCCCGCAGCTTGCACTTCAGCCGGCGCAGCTGGCGGTTCTGGTACTCCCTCCTCTACCTGGCGTGCACCTCCGTGGACCTACTCTTTGGCATCCGCAAGGTGGCCCACAGCGTGCTGGACGTGCGTAGTGTAGGTGCGTCCTTTCATAGCTAAAACACAACCAACCAAGACTACATATCACCCTGCTCTTCCCCAGAGCCAATCGTTTTCAACGCGAGCATCCTAATCGCCTCCTGGCAGTTCCTCCATCTGGCAACCCTCTGGCCGAGCCTCATGCGGCACTGGGCCGAGGTGGAGCGCCGCCTGCCCGTCTACTCGAGCCTCTTGGCGCGAGCCCGGCCAGTCCGGCGCATCCGCCTGGTGGCCTTCCTTCTG
This sequence comes from Drosophila ironensis, assembly GCA_021223825.1. Classification (NCBI taxonomy): domain Eukaryota; kingdom Metazoa; phylum Arthropoda; class Insecta; order Diptera; family Drosophilidae; genus Drosophila; species Drosophila ironensis. The sequence continues at coordinate 771,280 of JAJJHQ010007832.1, read as the reverse complement.
CTGGCCCTGTCGCTGAGTTGGGTACCCCTCCGCACCCCATTCGTAATCACTCTAATCCCCACACTCTCCGCCCTTCCGCTCGCCCCTCAGTGGAGCACCTGCTGAGCATCATCGCTGTGGTGTACCACGACTTCTGTCCCAAGCGACGGGACCCGATGGAGTCCTATCTGCAGAAGACCAGCTCGCAGCTCTTTGACGTCTTCGCCTACTCCAACTGGCTGGGCTGGCTGGGTAAGCTGCAGAACGTGATGCTGACCTTTGGCTGGAGCTACATGGACATATTCCTGATGCTCCTCGGGCTGGGTCTCAGCGAGATGCTTTCCCGTCTGAATGGAAGCCTGCAGCGGCAGGTGTCTCAGGTGGGAGGACAATTGCACTTTCCCAACCTCGATTCCCATACTTTTTTAAACGCAGCCCTTGTCCGAAGAGTACTGGACGTGGGCACGCTGCCTGTACCGCAGCATTGTCGAGCTCATCCGGGAGGTGGACGATGCCGTGTCCGGCATAATGCTCATCTCGTTTGGCAGCAATCTGTACTTTATCTGTCTGCAGCTGCTCAAGAGCATCAAGTGAGCGGAGTCCTATTGTATGTTCCACTGGTGATGCAGTCTACTTCCTTTCAGTACCATGCCCACCTCCGCCCATGCCGTCTACTTCTACTTCTCGCTATCGTTCCTCCTGAGCCGCGCCACGGCCGTACTGCTCTTCGTCTCCGCCGTGAACGACCGGGCCCGGGAGACGCTGCGCCTGCTTCGGCTGGTCCCTGCCCGAGCCTACTATCCGGAGGTGTCTCGCTTCGCCGGCGAGCTGGCCGGTGACGAGGTGGCCCTCACCGGAGCCAAGTTCTTCAACGTCACCCGGCAACTCTTTCTGGCGGCAAGTTCCCGATCATTTGCGAAATGATCCCTAAAGTTAACATTATCCTGAGCAGGTGGCGGGCACTGTGGCCACCTACGAGCTGGTGCTCATACAGTTTCACGAGGACAAGAAGACCTGGAACTGCGAGCAAGGAGACTTTGTTCGCATCCACTGAAACAGAGCTTCGGGATGGAGCCCACATTACTGCTGAACCACAAACTGTCGCATTTCCTGGATGAATAGTAACTAGCCCATGATGTATTGCTAACGCGGCGAGCCTTTTAATTGAATTAAATCGCTCATGTCATCGCCTTGGTGAACGCATCGTTCATACGCACCGTTGTCCGCTAAGCGCGGCAACGCGGCATAATTGCGTTGGCATACATTCGCGCCTGCTGCAGCTTTGTCGGCTCAATAAAAAACCCAAATCCCAAAACCGAAACCAAAACCAAAGAGACCACAAAAAGCATAAACAAGCAAGCAGGTAGGCAGGCAGTAAATGGAGCTGGGCATCACGAATACACTGTGCTACACATCGTCGGATAAACATGGATGGAGAACCAGTTTGCGTCTGGCCGTGCTCGCGTTTTTCCACTTTTCCCATCGCTTTATGTTGCTTTTCATTTGCGGGCCATTTACTTTGGCCATCCAGCACCAAGTGATGCAATGGCAACCATAAATGGTGCACGCTTCCTAGGCACACACCGCAATGCGTAAGCCCCCCGCATCGCATCGCATCGCATCGCATGGCATGGCATCCCAGGCTTCGCATTCAATTCGAAAATGGAGTTGTAGCTGCGACTGCGACTGCGACCGGGACTGGGACTGGGACTTGGACTGGGATTGGACCAGTTGACCAAATGCCAATGCCGACGACGCGCCCCGGCCCCACAGCCGCCCGCTTGACGTGGCTCCTGCAAATCCCGAGACGCTTCCGGCCTGCCGCCGGTCCGGTTTTTGGGGGCTCCAGCTTCAGCTTCAGTTTCAGTTTCAGCTAAGTTTTCGGCCTGCCTCCCAGAGCCAATTGTTAACCCAGTTATCCCCCGGCTCACATATAAAGGCTGGAACAGCGCCTAATCGCGCAGAAACAAATCGCGCACCACCATGGCCAGTTACTGCCTCCTGCTGATCCTGATGCTGGCCCATGCGGCCCACAGCCAATTCCTCCACGCCCCGCCACCGCTGCGGCCCCAGCGCTCGCTGTTCGGGCCTCCGGGACCCCCGATCGGTGCTCTGCACGGCCCCTGGAGCAGTGGCCCCAGCTTCGGCTTCCACGGCGGCCACCTGCCGCCGTCCTCCAGCCCGCACGTGACCAAGGACGAGCTGCTGGCCCTGCTTTCCGCCTGGAAGGACGTACAGCTGCGTCCCACCACCCAGGCACCCGCCCCTGCCCCGGCCCCTGAGCCGGAGGAGGAGCCCGAGCCGGAGACCACGCCCGCTCCGCCGCCACCACCGCCGCCAGAGGAGGAGGACGAGCCGGAGCCGGAGCCTGAGGCCCCAGCCCCTGCCCCTGCTCCTGCTCCGGTCCTGCCGGTGGGTCCTCCGCCCGGCGTTCCCGTCACCGTCTCCCTGCCCGCCCTGGTGCCCATCCAGCTGGCCGCCATGTGGACGCAGCCCGGACTCGGAGCCGCTCCCGGCGGTCTGGGCGACCTGGGGCTCGGCGGCCTCGGCCTGGGCGGGGGCGTGGCCCTGAACAACCTAGGAGGCGGCCTCGCTTTGGGCGGTGCCGGAGCCGCCGCTGCCGGAGGAGCTGGAGCAGGAGCCGCAGCAGCTGCAGCGGCCACCGCCCGCTCGGGGAGTGCAGGCCGGTCCAGGGCCAGGGCCAGGATCGGGGGCCGGGCGCCCTCCGCCATCCGCTTCCCGGTGGCCAATCCGCGCAGCTTCGCCTCCGGCAACTATGTGGCTCCCAGGCCGCGCTACTACCGCGACACGGATACCGCACGGTGAGACATTACTTGACTTCGCAAGATCCAACCTGCCAAGTCTCTGGATTGTTTGGTAATCCTTTATATTGGTTATCCTTTGCAGCATCGGGGTGATGCCCGCAACTGGGCCGTATCCGATAGACAATTTCCCGGGTCCTCTGCAAATGGTGCCCGCAGGCTACTGGCAATAGGAACTCCTGTGGCGAGCACGCCCCGTCAGGTCGTGGAATCTTAGCGTCCAAGAGGTCTAAGATGGAACTGTCTAAGATGGAACTGTACAAAGTTATACGAGTATATCTTATAGCAATATGCGCATGTGTAATTCGAAAGCCATGTTACTGTTAACAAGTCGAATTTGTTTTTTTTTTAACTGAAAATAAAATATTTTAACAACTAAACTTTGAAATGGTGTAGTCAATGGAAGGCATTGAAAGCAGTTAAGCCTTGTCTCTGAGGATACGTGTGTGGATTTGTGTGAACTCATTTTAAAGCCAAGGATCGTCTGGGGATTAATTGGGATGTTTATCCCAAGGATCCAAAGTGAACATTCAACTGGCTTAAAATACTCAATTTGCTTGACACTAGAAATTTATGGACTTAAGCTGCGTTTTAAGCGTTTTCAAACTCCTTTAAAGGATCTCCTGTGGATTAATTGGGATAAACAAGGATCCAAAAATGAATATCCAACTGGCTCCGTCAAAAAGTGGTACACAGACCCAGGAAATTGATAAACTTTAGTTGCGTCCGAGTCGCAATATTTATTTACAATATCACCGCAAACACTCAGGCCGATTGGAAAGCAGTAAACAGCAAACGATACGCACATCGTAAACGATGGTAAGCCGCCGTTTTATCTTATTTCTGGTTGCACAACTTAGCCTAATTAATTAACTGATTGGCCGTGCGAAATCTTTCGCCATTTCATTGACAGCTGCTTTATGCATTTTGGACCAAATCGGCTCAGATTTGTGGACCAATTAGGCCAGAAATGCATTGGGGCAGCCGAGATTTGCTTGTCACATACGAGTATTTACCACAAAATGCCATTTGCTTATATCACGACTGTCGTCGGCTTTATTGGGAGCTCTCGTCACGATCGGTTATGAATACTTTGCCAAACAAGTGCGTTGATGGATTGGGTGTGCAATCCATCCATATCCAAGCTCCAATACACAAAGTTATCCTTATCTGGGAGGAGGCATGTTTGGCTACCGGTCTAAAGCCAACAAAAAGTTGCATCCACTCCGAAAACAGCTCCCGGGGGCGTTGTATGTTGTACGAGCATGTTGAGCATGCCAGCCTCGCCCAGTTGCCCACCCATCCATCCATTTACCCAGCGAGTGACTTGATCCAGATTTCCACTTGCCACATGCGACACATGGCGCCAAATGAGACATTAAGTTGATAGGCCTGTTGATGGACCGAACTGGATTCGGATCCATCAGCGGGCGGGCTGGCGACACCACCACGTACCCCATGAATTTTGAGTTATCTATGCGCACTCGCACACTGGCCAACAAACAGCTTGCATTTCGGTTACTTGCATATTTTATTTCTACATAAATGTCTTCAAAAACGCTTCGCATCCGCAACTCAGAGGCTCCCGGTTGCGCACTCGGTCGATTTTGTTGAGAGCCTCCTCGGATAACGAAATACTTTATAAACTGTATACATTACGAAACACTGGTTGTGGTGACTTATGGCAGTTAGTTGGGGTTACAATTTTAAATAGATTTTGTGCGGCCACTACAGGTATTTTAGCCCTAATAAAACTAGCTTGGTTCGCCCAAGATTTAACAGAAAAGTCAGCGAAATACTTTACAAAATATACATACAACCCTTTTGGACATGGGGTGGTTAATTTACGATTATGGGACAAACAAACTATAAAACCAACAATAAGTACTATACGGTTAAAAAATGGCTAAAGTCTTTGGCTAAAATTTAATCGCGAGCCTCGGCGAAGAGTGTGGCTGATGCGGACCGACATTTATGGACATTTTCACACATTGCCCCCAAATGGAGATTGACGTGCCGCAGGCACCCAACGTTTTCGATCGATCGCTCCATTGATGTCCAGGCGTAAAAAACAATTACTATGCAATGTGCGGCAGCAACAACGCCCAGTCAGGCGCTCCCGTTTGGACTTCCCGCTAGGACCGATCGAGATCTCTTACGCAAGGCCCGGCTCCCGCTCATCAGCTAATACAGCCATGCAGCAAAACATTAACACAGTAATAAGTAATAAACAACCAAATAAAATTAAGGGGCCACCCGGGGGAAGCGCCTAAGCAAAGCGACGCCACAGGATCCACAGGGCCTGGTGGGCGGCCAGCAGGGCGAAGGCTCCGGCGAGGACAAAGTTCAGCCGGTAGACGGCAGCCTGACAGTAGAGGAGGACCACGCCGGCAAAGAAGTACAGGACCACCGAGAGGAGCCAGTAGCCGGCGCTGCAAAGGCATTTGTTAGACCCACATCTAAGGAGGAGCTCTGGCGAACTTACAATTTCTGGGGAGCGCGCAGCTGCAGGAGCAGGCTCAGTGAGCCCAGGACCACAATGCTGGGAATCAAGCCCGGGTCGGGCAGCACGACTCCATGGCTAGAGCAGAAGAGACATTACTTGGCCAATTGAATAAGAGTTATTACGGGAAACTCACCGGCGACTGCGTAGCCAGGCCAAACTGGCGGGAGCATTTAGGAGCAGCTGTACGAGCAGCATCAGCAGCAGGGTCACATGGAAGGAGAAGTTCTGCAGGCCCACACAGGGCTCCGGCTCATCCTCATCTGCCTCCGCCTCCGCCTCGCCCTCCTTTGGCACCAAAGCATCCTGATCCTCATCACCGCTGGAAGTGTCGTCGGTCTTGACAGCGGCAGGCGCAGCCTTGGCGCGCTTGCCCCTCACCAGATTGGCGGCCTTTTGCCACAAAAAGTCCTCCAGATAATCCTTGTAGGCGTTGGACAGCATCAGGAAGTAGAAGACAAAGGCCAGCAGCAGCCCCACCCCGCTGCAGGTGCCCATGGCCGTGGCAATGGTAAGCACGCCATAACTGATGGGCAGATGGGTCATGATCGAGATCATCACATTGGAGGTGGTCTGCGAGAGGCGGGTGAGCCGCAGGGCCACCTGGTAGAAGGCGTTTCCGTACAGCGTCAGGGCCAGCCAGGTGGCCAAGGTGGCCAGCAGGGAGAGACCGATCGCGGCACAGTGGATCACAACCGACACATTGATGCTGTAGTCCAGAGGCTCGGGCGCTGGCAAGACGCCGCTTGTCACGATAAGCTTCTTCAGCAGGCGGCAAGCTGCAAAGGCGATTGGTTATTTAATCTCTAAACCAGAGCGGGTATTGGAGCGTTCTGCACTGGGGGAAAATACATATACACTCGTACAAATTTAATAATATATCCTGTTCCTTTTAGAACCGGGTATAAAAAGCACACATTAAGTGATATATTCTGCTGCGAATTGCCAGATCGAGATTGAGAAGTCCACCCCCCTTTAGCCTCATCTTCCTGCCTAGCGGACTCGGTTTGCAACTTGCGGTGGAAACTATCCAAGGAAATCATAGTCCATCTGGTCTGAAACAGTGCACCCAAGTGATATCCTGCACCGTGTCTGGAGACCAAAGAAAATCGAGACCGAGAGCACCCCCCTTGGCCTCATCTCCCCGCTTTATCACTATCACCTTTTCTGGAAGTCATCCAAGAAACTGTTGCATCCTCTCACCAGAGTGAGTACATCCAAGCGATCCGCTGCATCAAAAATATGTTCAACGCTGTGCACTAGCCGCGTGTTTGCAATTGGAAGGAGATCGACCAGACACAAGGAAGAAGAGTCCCAGGCTACTAACAGGTATGTCAAGAGTCCCCAATCCCTTACATAGTTTTGTCCGCTCTTAATGTTTTGTTTTGATCCCGAAGTTTTCTTCAGCTCAGACTCGACTGTCACCTTCGCTGCAAGTCTTCCAAGGATCTGCAGCACCATTGGAAGTGAGGCAGCGACTTACTGCTTAAATAAGACCGAGGCCAAGGAGATAGCCGTGCCTCAGGACCAGCCTTTATCAAAGTGTTAGAAAAAGGTCCGACTATTGTTATGTTTGTCCAGTATAAATTTTCTCAGAACTTTTGAGGCGATCCCGAATTTTGTCTCTCCACCATATTGCAATAAATTGATGGGTTTTTGCTGCAACTCACCTGTGACGACGAAGAGCGATGTGTACTGGAGATAGCCAACGTAGGGGCGCAGGCTCCGGAAGCTGCCCACCTCCTGGAAGGTCTCCACCTGCTTGCGCAGCACAATCAACAGCACGCACACGAAGTGGGCCGGTAACCAGCCATAGAACTCCAGCACCAGGCGGGACAAGGCCGAGGAGTAGGAGTACTCATAGCTGAGATCCAAGGAAAGGGGAGAAGTGTCAGCGAGGGATACCCAACCCAGGAGACTCACTCACCTTATCCGGTAGCGACAAATCGGGTCCAGATACAGGTCGAGTGTGACCGGATTGAGGGTGGTGTTGTAGTGCCTCGGCACCAGAGTCGGAACATTCGCGTACAGCTGCGGCTTTTGATCTGGAGACCTTTTTAACGAGACGGAAACCCATTAGGACAGCCCGCCGTGTTGGGTGCTCACTGGGCTACTCACTTGAGGGTCTGGAAACGTTCGAATCCCGCCGCCCAGGGCACACAGAGTCGCGCGGTGACGCGATACTCCGGCTGCAGGCACTGCAGCGGCTCCACAATCACACGCACACTCTGATACGGATCCACCATCTCGGAGATGCGCAGGCGGTGGTGTAGCGTCCCCTGCAGCGTCTCGTTCACCACCGGCAGCTTGGCCATGGTATACCAGCGCGGCATTCGCACGTCCGTCACCCGTTCCCGCGGATCGTAAATGTCCAGGTTGTAGCCGAGGCGGCGAGTGCCGGGCGGCAGGCGCACCACCAAGTGCGTCCAATGCACGTACGTGCGCCGCAGGTTGTGCAGATCCAGGACGGCGATGCTGCGCGGCTCGCGATCCTCGTTGGGCAGCCGCTGCACGAGATGCATCAGCGAGGTGGCCTTGTCGCTGTGGGAAGAAATGGTCGTTGAGGGCAGCCACTCTCTATCCATGGGACAGCCAATGGGACTCACCAGTAGAACACGCCCGTGGCGTTGTGCTCCTCGGCCGAGCAGCCGTACAGCCAGTCGGCGTCGTCGACGTTCAGGGCCTCGATGGCCAGCTTCTTGTAGCGCTCCTGGCGCTGCAGCCCGATCAGCTCCAGGTAGGCGCCTTTCAGGCCGTTGGCGAAGTACTTGTTGATCACCAGGCGCCGCTCTTCGTGCCAACTGCCGCTGGCGAGGCCCAGACGCGCCGTGCCCTGCTGCCGCCTGCGCGGCTTCTGCAAACACACACAAGCTCAGTCGAAAGGGAGTGAAAAAACTAGGGTTTTTCCTACCACAAAGTGGGCCAGGGCCGACTGCAGGTTGCGCTGCTTGTCGGTGCCGAAGACCACGGCCGAGCGGTCGTCGCGCCAGTGTGCCATGCTGAAGAGGAAGCGGTTGATGGCCTGCATGAACTGCAGGCACCACACGGCCGACAAGTGGTCGCAGCTCAGGCTGACGCGCGGTATGGCCGAGGTCATGGCGTGCAGATCGTTGAAGCGGGAGCCGGTGCGGCCCGGCCGCACTAGAAGATCCCTATTTCCGCCGCCCGTGGAGATCATCAGGACGTTGTCGAGGCGCGCCGAGCTCTCCTGGCTGGCCATGCGCTGCACACTCGGCGGCCGCTGGTGCAGGCTCTCGCACACGTTGGTGGTGCTCGTGGGCACCGTTGCCGTGCGCAGCCTGGCCAGCACCTCGTCCGTTTCCACGTAGAACGCCTCCAGTTGGGCGTCCAAGTTGAGCACGGGCTCGTCCAGCGGGGCGGCAATGCTGAGGACCGTGTTTATGTGCTGGCCCAGCTCCGGGTCGGTCAGCACCGACTGGGCCAGCTTGCCGCCCATGGAGTGGCCGATGAGCACGATGCTCGGCCGGTGCGACCGCCCGGCGTAGATCGAGAGAATCGTGCGGATGCAGAGCTTGAGGTAGCGCTGCTGGCGCTCCAGATAGCCGCCATACAGGGCGGACAGCTCCTCGTCAAAGTCGATGGTGTAGTAGTCCAGATGGAGGCCCGCGTCGCTGTCCCGGGCCTTGCGCAGGGCCACCGAGGCGAGGGAGCGCACCTGCTTGTGGGAGCCGGCATTGCCGGGCACAAACAGCACCGGGGCGCCGGTCATACGCCGCTTTAGCGGGTCCAGCGGCTGTCGCACGCCCTCGTAGTAGTAGTAGAGCCCATAGTTCGGGTACTCCGCCTCCCCCTCCACGCGCACCCTCTGCAAAATCGGTTTTAAGTTGGGATTTTCATGCGAAAAGGGTGACAAACTCACCGCAAACAGGGGCTCGCCGAACATGTAAGTCATGCGGCAGGCATTCTCCTCCACCTCCACGCGCAGGTTGAGCAGGCCGAAGAGGAAGCAGCAGATGGAGCCGATCACCAGAAGGACCGCACAGTTGCGGAACATAAACATTTCGTTTGGGGCCCTAAAATTGCATCCTTTTTTTGTTTACGCCTGTGTGGTGGTGTTGTTGTCGGCGCCGGGGCTGCCAGACAGTTCAGGGCAGTGCTGCCAGATCCAGCATAAAAGTCTATTATCACAAGGCATTATAGGGGTTTACCCTTGGTTTTAGTTATGTTGAGAGCAGCAGGTGGAGCCGATCTCTAATAGATGCGCACTGTTGCGGAAAATAGACAATTTCGGTTAAGCCTTAACTTTGTTTACATCTGGGTAGTGATGTTGCCAGGTCTTGCAAAAAAGTCAATTATCACAAAACAATATAGGGACTTTGGGTTAATTAACTCATTTCTCATTGCTTAATTGGTACAATTAGTGTAATCTCTTTATTTACAACCCCTTTTTGGGTGGGGTAGCAGGCTGCAGAGTGCAGGCTGGCCCGTGAGCCCGCCTTTCGTTTGGCCACCTCTAGGCAGCCGATCTAACAGAGCTCTAACAGCGCCTAACAGAGCCAGGGCTGGCACTGGAGTCATTGATGAAAATATTGAAACTGAATTTGATTCACTAGAATTTCCCCTTAATAGGAGGCACCTCTCCACCGGTTTCTCTCAGTGCCGTGTTTGTTTGGCTCCCTTTTCGTGCTCGGCCCCTTCGATCGCAATTGTCAACAATCTTTGAACGCTCAGCTTCAGCTTTATTTCAGCTTCCATAACGTGTTTACGTCTAAGTTCAACTCGAGTGTTGTTCTCCTTCTTCTTCTCGTAGTTGATGTTGTTGTGGTTGGCTCTCCCCTCCCCCTGATCGCTCTCATTCAGAGTTTTGTGTGCGTGTGCGTGTGCGCGCGTGTGACTGTGTGTGTGTGTGGCTGTTGTCTAGGCTGCTAACTTGGCTTAAAGCAAGAGCAACAATAGCCGAGCCAGAGAGCTACTATGCCTTCCGCCACTCGATCGGCAACAATAACAATTTGACAAGCAGTCAAACGCCCAGCATCCCAGCATCCAAGCATCCCAGACCGATTGGAATTGTTGTTGCTGCTGCCGCTGCCTCCGCCGCTGCTGCTGCTGCTGCTGCTGCTGCTGCTCCGATCGATCCATCGATAGTTGTAAATGATATATAAATAAATATACTCGTAGGGCGCTAAAGGAAAGGCACTTTACAAGTGTTTGCAGTGGTGAGTGGCTCGCCGTTTCTATTCCTGTTATTGCTTTCAATTCCAACAACATCCAGTATTCCAATATTCCAAGATCACATCGCATTCCCTGCACTCGCTGCCCGGAGAGGCTACAACAACCCCACCACCACCGACACCACACACAAAATATCTCTGATCTGCATTGCACACACACACAACACACACACACACACACAGACACATTCCAAAGGGCAGCATGGAAGTCTGGCGATCGGCCAGCCTGAGCGCCTGCCTGCTCCTGGGCTTCGTTCTCCTCTACGGATCCTTTGTGGAGTCCTGCAACGAGGTCGTCTGCGCCTCCATCGTCTCCAAGTGCATGCTCACCCAGAGCTGCAAATGCGAGCTGAAGAACTGCTCCTGCTGCAAGGAGTGCCTCAAGTGTCTGGGCAAGAACTACGAGGAGTGCTGCAGTTGCGTGGGTGAGTACATCCCTCATAGTAGTCCCCTCCTCCTCCTCCACTAGGGGGGTGGCCTTCCCTGCCCTGCCCATAGCCATGTCAATATGTACAGGCGTACGTACGTACATACATCATTGATGATGTGATTGCTAGCGCATTTGGCAGAGTGTGCGTGAGAACTCGCGATCGCCGATGCGAGTGTGTGCGAGGCATTTGCTAGTGTGCGTGTGTGTGTGGGTACGTGCCAAAGCGGGGGGAGAGAGCTTACAAAGTGCCAACTAGGTATCGGTTATCGATAGCGGGCTTGGACCTAGCCGCGCGCGCTTAACCCTCCGTTCCCGTTCCCGGTCCCATTTCCCGTTCCCGCTCCCGTTGTCGGTTCCCGCTTCCCGATCCTCGGTTCAACAGCCTCGCCAATGGAACGAGTTTCCAGCCACCTCCTCGGATACTCGGGATACTGATTACTGGGAAAACGAGTGATTCTGAATAGTTTAACTACCGGGTCCCCTTGGAATCTATCAATCCCAAAACAACAAAAATGGAATCTATCAATCCCCATTCTTTCAAGCGAAGATGCCCTAGTTATTCCTGCTTGGTTGCTTACCAGAATACTACACAAAGTTTACCTATTGTTTTGTCAAGCGAACGAGTATCTCGATACCGCCTCAAGGGAGGTTCTTAAAACTTTAAGGGATTACTTAGAACTTTAAGGGATTCTCAAGGGATTCTCAATAGGTAAACTACCACTACCAGGTATCGGAGATCGTCAGAACGGGTAAAAATTTTATTGGATTGCAATTGAATGATACCCAAAACATTCTTGCCTTTCCCTCCATCCACTTTCGAGTTGCATTCCCAGGCATTTCTTTGATTATTCCGTCTGGGTTGGGAATCCCCGAAATGGTACCCTAAAATTTTTTGTGTGCCCTTGTAAAGCCCATTAAACCCTTTAAAAACAGACTGACAAATCCAGCATTGCATTTGGCTAAAAAAGGCAACCAATCGCTCTTAAGTGATTGAATATTTAAGCTTTATTGGAATTCAAAAATGTTATGAAAAACCATTAACTATGTATAGTAAACTTAAGTAGCCATAAATAAGCCATTAGCNCAAATCCAGCATTGCATTTGGCTAAAAAAGGCAACCAATCGCTCTTAAGTGATTGAATATTTAAGCTTTATTGGAATTCAAAAATGTTATGAAAAACCATTAACTATGTATAGTAAACTTAAGTAGCCATAAATAAAGCCATTAGCCACGGCGATGCCATGACTGCAAAACGACACTTTTCCATCAATAGGAAAACAAATATTCGCCAGAGTAAATAAATAGCAGCACGCTCATCAACTGGCTGGGCTGGCGAAATGCAATTTGCTACCCCATGTGTTGTTTATAAACAAATCGGGCGTGACGCCCACAACAAGTGTGTGTGTGTGTGTGTGTGTGTGTGTGTGTGTGTTTGCACATGATCCGGAGGGAGCGCCGCAAAAAGTGGGTCTTCTCGCAGCCAAATAAATCGCTGTTATTACGAACAACAAACAATTGGTTATGGGAAAATTCGGGGCTAAAAATAAACACACAAACGCTAATGCATCAAATTTTATATTGTCCTAGAGCTCTGCCCCAAGCCGAACGACACGCGCAACTCGCTGTCGAAGAAGTCGCACGTGGAGGAGTTCGACGGAGTGCCAGAGCTCTTCAACGCCGTGGCCACTTTGGACGACAACGACAACTACGGCTACAACTGGGACGTCTTCACGTTTCAAGTGGACTTTGACAAGTACCTGAAGGGGCCCAAGCTGGAGAAGGATGGCAATTACTTTCTGAGTGAGTTCACAATCGGGTACAAATGGAATGCCTTAACCAATTAACGTGCTCGGTCCGGACAGGAACCAATGACAAGAACCTCGACGAGGCTATCCAGGAGCGAAACAACCTGGTGACCGTCAACTGCACGGTCATCTATCTGGACCAGTGCGTTTCGTGGAACAAGTGCCGGCACAGCTGCAAATCCACGGGTGCCAGCAGCACGAGGTAATGCCATATTCCCACCTAGAAATTGTGTGCAATTAGAGGCAGTTGTGGGTCCGTCTGTTTTCGCGGAAGTGCAATGTTTAAGCAGTAACTTGGGATGGGATGGGCTGGGCTGGGCTGGGTTGGAATTTTGTAAATAGAAGTAGTAAACAATCGTAGAGATCCAACAATCACTGAGCACTTGCATCTGCTGCTTTTGCCCCTAGATGGTTCCACGACGGCTGCTGCGAGTGCGTGGGATCGACCTGCATCAACTACGGCGTGAACGAGAGCCGCTGTCGAAACTGCCCGGAGCAGGACAACCTGGGCGAGGAGCTGGAGGAGAACGCCGAGGAGGAGATGCAGGACTTTGGCGAGAGCATGGGCCCCTTTGACGGCCCCGTGAATAACAACTACTGAGCGAATGCCATGCAATGAACCACGTCTAACAAATTAGCTACTCAAATCAGTGACATTATTATTATGTATTGTAGTACGAAGTAATATTTGTATAGCAATTATTATTATTATTTTGTATTTAAAAAATAGGCGCTTTGAATTGTTTTTACCTATTGAGCCGGCCAAGATACACATATACCAGTATATATGTAAACATTTTTTTTAAACCGAAATAAAAAACAAAAAATTATCTTAAATTAGTAGACTTCGATTAATAAGTTGGCGCTTCATCGATAACCGATAGACTTGGCGCCCAGACGGCCAATGGCCATACGTGCCGATTTGAGTCTGCATGTTTACCTTAAAACTGGAGCGTTGCCTCGTGCCTCGTATCCTCTGTATATTTGGAAACAGTGCCAAAATTCAAGTGTAAAACCCCAAATTCGGCTGATAAAAGGAAAACATCAAGAAAACCCACCGAAAGCGGCAAACTGAGAAGCGCATCAGCTGTTTTGTAGCAACCTCCTGGCAACGCCTCGCGGCCGCCGCAATTTCAAGCAAAGAACGGAAAGTTACGTAGTCGCTGCGGCAACTTTTCGGGGGCCGAACAAAGTTAACTATGTTAAAGGGCCTGCGGCATGTGCGGAATTTGCTGCATCGCAGTCGCCACCAGCTAACCCTAAACCAGCTTCGCAGCGGGGCCGCGGACCTGTGCACGGCCGCTGGAGGCGGCAGCGTGGGGGAAATCTCTCTACTCCGGCTCAGCCGGCGGCAGGTGAGCAGAATCAGTGACCCGAAAAGCGTCCAGAGAGTTAATCGCACAATCGCCTGCCCCACGTTCACAGGTCTTGCAGCTGCAGGCGGAGTACAAGGCGATTGTGGGTGTGATAGCCCGGTCGCTGAATTTGACGCCTCGCGAGGTGCGATTGATGCACCTGCGCTGCATGACCAGCACCTCCTCCTCCTCCTCCTCCTCCACGCCTTCGGGCCGGCCGCCCAAGGACGGCAGCAGGCCAAGCCGAAAGGACAGCAAGGACGGCAACCAGAAACGGGAGACGGAGGCAGAGCCCAGCAGCAAGGGACCCATAGAGGGAACCGCCGGCAGCAAGAGCCCCGACGATGCGGGCACCAATCCCAACAGCAGCAGCAGCAGCAGCGATTCCGGCGAAGATCCCAACAAGAATGGCAACGAGAACGACGAGAAGATGCGCTCGGTGCTGACAAAAGCTGTGCTTTGGCTCTTCACCATTTACATGTTCGTGGCCTTCTTCTCCCTGCTGATCACTCCCCGCTCCGAGCGGCCCGAGGTTTGCCTTCGTCCCTCCCCCAACCCCCCCTGGAAAATCCCAAGCCAAATTATGTTTAAATGCCTTTGTTCACAGGGTTCAACGCGGTATGTGTCGTGGAACGAGTTCGTGCATCACATGCTGGCCGTGGGCGAGGTGAAGGAGCTCATCATCCGGCCGGACATGGAGATGGTGACGATCATCCTGCACGAGGGCGCTGTCATCAAGGGCCGAAAGGTGACCTCCAGCATTTTCCACATGGCGGTGGCCGATGCCAACAAGTTTGAGGAGAAGCTGCGCGAGGTGGAGAAGCGTCTGGGGATCAAGGAGGGCGTACCGGTGACCTACGACCGCCAGACGGACACCACCGGCCGCATTCTCATGCTTCTGCTCGTCTGCGCCTTGCTGATGTCCATAGCCACGCGCATGAAGAGCATGAAGAGTCCCCTCAGCATGGACTCCTTCGTGAGTTGCCACCAACGTCCAAAGAGTAACCTTTAAATTGAATCTTATTTCGATGCTAGAACCAAATGGGCCGGGCCAAGTTCACGCTGGTGGATCCCTTTGACGGCGGACGAGGTGTCCTCTTCCGGGACGTGGCCGGCCTCAAGGAGGCCAAGCAGGAGGTGAAGGAGTTCGTCGACTACCTAAAGTCGCCGGAGAAGTACCAGCGTTTGGGGGCGAAGGTGCCGCGCGGTGCCCTGCTCCTGGGACCACCCGGATGCGGAAAAACGCTGCTGGCCAAGGCGGTGGCCACCGAGGCCCAGGTGCCGTTCCTGAGCATGAACGGCTCCGAGTTCATCGAGATGATCGGCGGCCTGGGGGCGGCCCGAGTGCGCGATCTGTTCAAGGAGGGCAAGAAGCGGGCGCCGTGCATAATCTACATTGACGAAATCGATGCCATCGGACGGCAGCGCTCCGGCACGGAGAGCATGGGCCAGGGCAGCTCCGGCGAGTCGGAGCAGACGCTCAACCAGCTGCTGGTCGAGATGGACGGCATGGCCACCAAGGAGGGCGTCCTCATGCTGGCCAGCACCAATCGGGCGGATATCTTGGACAAAGTGGGTACGCTGCCTCTTCGATTACACCATTTGCATCGATTGTTTTGCGTTTGTAGGCCCTTTTGCGACCTGGTCGGTTCGATCGCCACATCCTCATTGACCTGCCGACGCTGCAGGAGCGCAAGGAGATCTTCGAGAAGCATCTGTCGTCTGTGAAGCTGGAACAAAAGCCAGAGATGTTCTCGCAGAGATTGGCCCGTCTCACGCCGGGATTCTCCGGCGCCGACATCGCCAATGTGTGCAACGAGGCGGCTCTGCATGCAGCCCGACACACCCAAAAGGAGGTCAGCAGCAAGAACCTGGAGTACGCCGTCGAGCGGTTGGTTGGTGCGTAACAAAGCCCATGGCGGCACCCATTACCTGCGCGACTAAGTTGTACACGTTTTTCAGGCGGCACTGAGAAGCGTTCGCATGCCTTGTCGCTGGCGGAGCGAAAGGTGATTGCTTACCACGAGTCCGGCCACGCCCTCGTCGGCTGGATGCTGCCCAACTCAGATATCCTGCTTAAGGTGACCATTGTGCCGCGCACGAGCCTGGCCCTGGGCTTTGCCCAGTACACGCCCAGCGAACAGCATCTGTACAGCAAGGAGGAGCTGTTCGACAAGATGTGCATGGCGCTGGGCGGTCGGGCGGCCGAGAACCTGATCTTCAACAGGATCACCACCGGAGCCCAAAACGATCTCGAGAAGGTCACGAAGATCGCGTATGCGCAGATCAAAAAGTTCGGCATGAATCAAAATCTGGGGCCCATTTATGTCCGCGATGCGGATGAGTCGGAGGCGGGAGGAGCGCTCGGAGCCGGCGGCGGCAAGAAGCCCTTCTCCAGGGCCATGGAGAGCATGATCGACACGGAGGCGCGCCATGTGGTGGCCGATGCCTATCACACCACCGAGGGCATCCTCACCGCCAACCGAGACAAACTGGAAAAGGTAAGCGTTCGATTGCTGCTGGATTGCTGCATGTTAAAACTTAAGAACGGCCAGCTCTGGTTAATGAGTTGTTGCGCTTGTTACGGGGTCTGCACCTGCGTACTGGTTTCAAGATGTTGTAGTCTTAGAAATTGTCTTGACACTACCTATAATCCCCTCTCTTTCGTTTTCAGTTGGCAGAAGCTCTGCTCGAGAAGGAGACCTTGGACTATGACGAGGTTGTGGAGCTGATAGGCCCGCCGCCGCACGACATCGGCAAGCGGCAAGTGGAGTCGGTGGAGTTTGAGCAGTCACTGAAAAACCTTGGCTCCACCGAAACGGACAGCCCAAAAGTGTGAGCATTTCTTCGTTACCGGTTGTCGAAGTCGCAGTCGTAGTCGCAGTGGTAGTCACAATCCCCATCGAGAGGCATTCGTCATTCGCGCGGCGTGTTCCGAGTTGCGTTGAGTCGCTCACCTTTTCGCATGCCCCCACTCCCGATGTCCCGGGTTCATGTTCGTTGGATGTAAATAAAGTTGTTTACCTTTTTAACCGACTCCCGAGCGGGTGTTCATTCTGGTTTCCAGTTTCCAATTGCTTGTCGCTTCACTCTGGCATCCTTTACAGATGCTGTTATTGGATAGTAATGTTTCTACGAAACATAGTAATAAAGTGATTACTTGCAACTTGGGTGTTTCAGGACGGGTATTCTGACTTGGCGGGGTTTCCAAAAGTTCACCTAGAACTTGTACACCCCAACCCCCTTGGTTTTCCAGTCGCTCAGTCACCTGATCGCACTCAGGTAGTCACAGGAATAAAGGCAGTTATCTTCTAGCGCTTTTACATTGTGATTTTTTAATGCTGACTGTTTTCAAGCTGTAGCACCCTCTACATCACACCTCTTCCCGGGTTGAACACTACCCAAGGTTCACAGCATTTCTAAACACAAAGGTTGGCACATATTTGCCTTTGTGGGGATGCATTTCTACCGTTTATGGCGCGCTCTCACCCGACTGCCTGTCTGCATCAGACTGCTATTTGCAGGTTTGATTTATTAGTGGGTCCAGTCGTAAAATTCATTAAGACTTGTCGCCTATTAAAATAGGTGAATCGTTCGCAGTGCATACGATCAGATGTAGCAGCAAGTAGATATCAAACAATTACACTTACAGTGGTTTATCCCAACAAGTTGAGTTTATGGCGGATTATACAAATATTTAAGAAAACCCCGTTCGTTTGCAACAGTGTTGGGCCGGAGCGATCGGGTTTTATGCGTAGTAATCTGATGTAAACTGATCTTTAGCCGCAGTCATAAATAGCCCCGACTCCGATCCGCACTCGATCAGTTGTGGCTCGGCCGAATGCGGGACACGAGACACGGAAATCGGAAATTTTTTAACTCGAAAGATGCAATCAGTCGGGGGGTTTGTGGTCCTGGCGTGGACATGTTTCCTGGTGGTGGCATTATGCCTGGTTCCGGGCCAGGTAGAGGCCTCCCTTGGATTTCGTGAGTATCTGAAGGATTGCGGCTTGTCCCGTTGGAATACATAGTTTAAGTAAAACATTTATTTCGCTGTCCAGCCGCTCCTCTGAAGCGGTGCAAGTGGCAGGACGAGGCCTGTTTCGTCACTCAAGCGAACGCCTATATTAGGGCCTTCCGGAGGGGCATTCCGGAGCGGAAAGTACCCGGCCTGGATCCCATCAACATGGGCTCGATGCAGATCGAAAGTGGCGGCCACTCGGACTCGCTGCAGTTCAAGGTGGTCATGACCGACTGCCAGCTGTATAGCCAGCCCCACTCGGTGGTGGTCAAGAGCCTGAAGGGCTTCACCAAGAACCTTGGGGGCAAGCCGCTCAAGCTGATG
>JAJJHQ010007832.1:701496-752815 GCA_021223825.1 Drosophila ironensis | reverse complement strand
GACGGACAGACGGACAGACGGACATGGCTATATCAACTCGGCTGTTGATGCTGATCAAGAATATATATACTTTATGGGGTCGGAGATGTCTCCTTCTGGCTGTTACATACATTTGCACAAAGTTAATATACCATTTGTACCTTAAGGTACATGGTATAAAAAGTTTCTACCCGGTGCTCAAACTGAACACATCTCGGGAAATGAGCTCAAAATTCTCAATTTCTTTCGGCAAAAAAATAGTTCTACATTTTATCTTTTACTTGAATGGACTAAGCTGTGTTATTTCTTGAACATTTTTTAACATTTTTAACAAAGGTTTTCAATTGGTTAACCGCCCTCCCGTCTTGCAGTGCATTTTATTTTTACAAGCTTCCCACCTACCGCCCAACCGACCGAGGGGCGCGCNCTCTCGCCCAACCGAGCGAGGGGCGCGCCGTGTATCATACGACTCGAGTCGCGGGGATACGCCCGAAAGAAATTTCGAGGAAACTTTTTAGAAAGAAAGAATACGAGGAAACTAGTTCTGATGTTGTTGTGATAGGTGAATTAGTATTATGGTTTTAAGGTTGTTAGGATTAGAGTTAGAGGTTATGGTGAAAAGTGCATTATAGTCCGAACATAACACCCTAAAAGGATCATGCAGGGCGTAGTTCCTTCTACAATGTGGTAATTTAATGGGGAGGAAATTACGAGTTAGTCTACAGGGCACGGTGAAATTTAACTGGCCGAGTAACTTTGTACAGTCAATTTCACCACGTATTAGTTTGTTAATAAATACAAAGCCAAGCATCGTTCTACGGTTAGTAAGGGTAGGTTTATTAAAAGTAGTCTATGGTACTGGTAAGAGGGAAGGTACTGGTTTGCATCCCAGTTAAGGCCACGAAGTGCGAAAATGAGGAAGTTTTTTTGCACCGATTCAATGCTGTTTTTGTGAACCCCGTATTGGGGACTCCAGACACAAGACCCGTATTCCAGAATCGGATGAACTAGAGACGTATATAAAGTTTTAGTGAGGTATGGGTCATTGACCTCTTTCGACCATCTTTTCACAAATCCCAGTACACCCCTGGCTTTGTTAACCATACACGATATGTGGTCGGTAAATTTAAGTTTAGAATCCAGGCGGATGCCAAGATCATCAATAAGTTTTAAACGATCCAGGGCAACACCATTAGGGCAATAAGTAACAAGCATTGGATTACAACGACAGAAATTCATTGTCTTGCACTTAGAGCCATTAAGGTTTAAAATTTCAGCTAAAATGCCTATCTGGACCAAAACTAAACCGATTTAAAAAATCGAAAGCTTTAAATGTTTCGTAAAGAATTCGTCATCAAACTGCCTTTAAACATTTTCTTGAAAAATTTGCGATTGTTTGTTAAAGAATTCCGAATCAATCTGCATTCAAATACCCCAAAAATTCAATGTTTCATTGATTTCATCTTTAGTGGTAGCTTCAATCTGACCAACTTGTTCAACGGCAACGTGGAACTCCGCGAGAGCACCTTGAAGGTCCTGAACGATGAGTGGGATGCCCTGGCCGCCGACATCCAACCGGCGATCAACGATGCTTCCAGCCGAGCCTTCAAGACCATTTTGCAGGGCCTGTGGAACGACATACCCTACGAAGAGTTCCGAAGCCGAATAGATCGGCGACATGCCAACAATCACAAAAATTATTGTATTGTTGCAACTTTATTAATTGAAATAAATAATCTATATATTATATTTTGAAAAAATTAGGGCGTGAGTTGTTTTTAGAGTTTATTAGAAATAAATAATAGTCTTAACATATTTGTAAAAAAAAATGTACTGTCTTGAAGATTGTTCATTTTGGAAGTAGAGCAGATGATGCGAGTAATCCTAATTTTCCCAGAATTATTGCGTCACCTTCTTCATTTCCTGTCAATGAATGTTCATACTTTTGGATATGTCTTTACGGTTGGAAAACTGAAAAATATTTCGACTATATCGGGTATTGTTTTGAATATACTTGAGAAGTTACTCACACTTTTTCCTGATCCTGGCGGTTTCAGGTTGCTGATGCTGCTGCTGCTCCTGCTGCTGCATTTTGCGGGGATCTGCTGGGTCCTAGGGATCGATGTCGTCCACGTTGTGAATCCGATTGTGTACGTCGGTGAGCAGCACCCGCGGGTTTAGCTATCCATCTCCGTGTTGAGTCTGATCGCCCTCAGGGTGCTCCATAACCTTGCTCTCTGACGTATCCATGCTCTGTTTTCATCGAATTTTTTTATTTTCAATCCAAGTCTAGAATTCCATGTACTCACCTTCAGCTTACGGTGCTTGGCATCCTTCTCGATGTCCGGCGGACTCTCTGATCCGTCCGTCGTCTTGATGAACGACGAGTAAAACGAGGAGAAACTGGAACCATCCATGTCGTCGCTATTGCCATTGCTATCCGTGTATTTCTAGGCGGTGCGATGGAAGATTACTAACAATTGATGGTGATACTCGTACGTTGGCTCTTACTAACCTTCGTGTTTGTGGGATGGCTGCTGCAGGGCTGGTCCGAGGTGGAGTCGCCCATTACGGAGGGTATCGGTGAGTCTAGCACCTCCTTTTTCGACGACTCTGAGGGCGCAACATTGGAGCCCGGCTCCGCTTTCACGGACGTGGCCTGTGAGGCGGACCTTTGGCTGGGCGTGATAGCGTGGAAGGCTCCTGGCACCGGACCCTTTGACGTGGTCGGCGCTTGTGTCACCACCACCTGCTGGGGCTAAAATTGTCGCACAATTAATATATGTAGCTTTCCTCGGGCTTCTTTCCCGTACACACTTACCGAAAAGACAGTCTTGTTAACCGGCTCCTGGGACAGAGGCATTGCGTTGGCCATGCCCGGGAACGGCATCGGCTGGTACATCATCGCCGTAGCCGCTGCCGCCGCCGCCGGATGCGTGTAGAACATCGAGGGATGCGGGTACATGACTCCGGCCATGTACTGCAGCGGCATAGCCGTTGTCGTCGCCTGGGTCGCCTGCTGCGAAGTGCTTGGCTGCTCGCCGCCATTCTTGTGGGGATTCGAATGGGAGTGCGGATGCTGGTGCTGGTGCTGGTGATGGTGCTGTTGATGGTGCTGTTGATGGTGCTGTTGATGGTGCTGTTGATGGTGCTGGTGCATATGGGGATGGGAATGCGTTTGCTGCGGCTTGGCTGTGGGCGGCATGGTGGCGGCGGGAATATAGTAAAAGGTCGGAAAGAGCCCGGCCGACGAGAAGCTGCTCTGGGCCATGACCGTGTGGGTGGAGGGCACGGGGGTGGTGATGCCAACGGAGAACGGTGGCCAGAGATTGATGTTCTGCGTGCAGGACATGCCGCTCGTTTGGCTGTGGAACTGCGAGATGGAGGGACATGGCGTGGAGCTGCCCACCGAGGGAGTCCCACCCGGTGTAGCCGAAGTCAGTCCAGCTCCGCTTCCGACTCCTCCTCCTCCTCCAATCCCTGCTGCTGCTCCACCTCCGCCTGGCGTGCCAATGCCCGCATTTACAGACCCTCCACCAGCAACACCAGCTCCCCCAGATCCGGCACCCGCACAGCTCGCATGCGCCGCCTTCGACGAGTCCCCGCCCAGGCCCAGGCCCAGGGCCACACTGCTGAGGGTCAGCTGCTGCTTGGGCTTGTTCGCATCGCCCTCCCACGAATGGGAGCCGCCGCGCTTGATCCCGTGGCCCGGGCCACTGTACTCGAGCATCTTCAGGGTGGCGGCATCGTTGGCCGACTTCTTCGACTTGTCCCCGTTGCGGCCACGCGACTCGCGGTGCTTCTTCAGCATGAACTTTTCCATTTCGTCGTTGTGCTTGTTCAGCAGCGATTCCGTGAGGGTCACCGGCGGTGTGGCCGCAGTTGCAGTTGCAGTGCTGCCCCTGGCGGTGCCTTCAGTTTCCGTCTTTGTTCCGCTACCCGTTCCCGTTCCTGTTCCCGTTCCTGTTTCGGTTCCTATTCCCGTGCCAGTGCCAGTGCCGGTTCCCGTGCCTGTGCCCGTTCCCGTCCCCGTGCCGGTTCCTGTTCCTGTGGCTCCTGTGCCGGTATTGCTGGTGTTCGTTACACTGCTCATGTGCACGTTGCTGCCGTTGGTGAAGTTGCCGGAGGAGCCACTGCCGCCGCTGCCCTCGCAACCGTAGCCCTGCACCGGGCTAAGGGTGCTCCTGGTGGCGTCCTCGCGTATCTGGCCCCCACAGCTGACGTAGGGCGGGTCTCCAGCCGCTGCACAAGTGCTGGTTACCTTGGGAGGCTCGGGTTCGGCGGGCGCGGTCACCGGCTTGCTGTTGAAGAAGCGCAGCAGGTTCTCGTTGTAGTTCAGCTGATTGTAGCTGGGCGGCGTCTCCGTGGAGCTCTTGCTGTCGTAGTAATCGTGATGAGGCGAAATCTCGCCGAGCATCACGCTGTCCCGCTCCGAGACGGTCAGCTCATTCTCGTGCGGCAGCTCCAGCTTGAGGTCCGCCCGCGATACCTCGTCCATCAACGTTTCCATAAAGCTGGCCAGGGCCTGGCACCGCCTGGACACCTCCTGCTTCACAGTGTCCGATGGCCGGGACACTGTCTCCGCCAGCAGCTTGACAATGTCCTCCTTGATACGACTGTTTCGCGCCTGAGCCTCCTCAGAGATCTTGATTTTGCAGCTGGGCGCCGCCTCAAAGACATTGCACTGCTTGGGACCTGCAAAATGACAGAGATGGTTTGTATATTTCATAGCATTATGGCCATATTATCTCGGGTGCTCACCCTGGAAAACGCGGTGGTGGCCCACCACAAACTCCAGCTTGCGCGACCAGGGATTCACGAAGCTGGTCCACTCGGTCTCGAGCAGGACATAGCACCCGTTTTGGATGAGGAAGCGGTAGGGCTTGCTGCAAAAGGAGGCGCCGGCCGTCTGGCCCTTCTTCATCACCGTCTCGTACGTCTCCTTCATGACGGGCAGATCCTCGTGGTGGTAAAAGTCCATAATGCTTCGCCCAATGAGGTCCTGCGGCAGGTAGCCCAGGGCACTCACCGCCGCACTGTCCACGTGCGAAATGATGCCGGTGGCCGTGTGCCGGATGGCAAACTTGGGGCTCTTCTGCGAGAGAATCTCGTCGGGCACTGAAAGCCAATGGCGTCAACGTTAAGCTTATGACTCTGCAGGAAAAACTCTTTAGAGACTCACCCCTGTAGCTGCTCTTGATGGGGGTGGCGCAGATGACTAGCAGCATGTTGGTGCCATTGGAGACCATGTAGTTGTCGGGGCGCGCCTCCTCCGGGGCCTCCCGGAAGGTGAGACCCAGCCGGAAGGGCTCGTAGCTGACCGAACGACCGATGACACCAAAACCGCCGGAATTGAGGCCGCGATAGCGACGCAACATCACACAGAACGTGCTCCTGGCATCCTTGGGCATGCTGCCGCGTGACTCTGCTATCGGTATGCCCGTGGTGATTTGACTGGCAAAGGTGGCCCTGTCCTTGATGTGCACAAAGTCGATGAACGACCTGCCCAGCCACATGTCGCGCGGAAAGCCCAAGACATCAGTGATGCTCGGTGTGGTGTACAGCACGATGCCGTCGTGCATGGAGATCACGCAGCAGAAGCTCTCCTCCTTCACCCGCTCCGCTCGTGCCGCGCCCACATGGCCGCCGTGCAGCCCCGCAACGGACTCCAGTTTCCCCGGCGCCGACTCGTACGTCTTCTCCGACTTGCCGCCGCCCCCAATGCCGCTGTCCGTGCCGGAAGCGGAGACGCCGACGTGGCAGCCGCCGCTACCGCTTCCGCTGCTAACGCCACCGCTTAGGGAGGTCGGCAGCGTGTTGGCCGAGAGCGGCGAGGGAGTGGGAAAGCTCTGAATGGCCTCCGACTTGGCCTCCCTGCTCCCTGCCTCCTCCTCGGGCTCCTCCTCATCCTCAGAGGCTGATGCCTCCACCTCTTCCTCCTCCTCCTCGGCGCCGATTTGCTTCTCCAGATCGTCCGGACTATTGCCGGACTGTTCTTCCTGCGTCTGCAGGATCTGTTCGTCGCAGGGCGAGGATGTCTGCTCCTCCTGGACCTGTTGCTGCTTAAGGGCGGCCACCACAGCCGTGGACGTGGCAATGCTGGCCAGGGTCTGGGCCTGGGCCTGTGCCTGGGCCTGAGCCTGGGTCTTGTTCTTTTTCTTCTTGCGCGACTTGTCCTTGTTCCGCTTGATAATCATGTCGCTGCTGGAGGCCTGCGTGGAGGGTTTCCCGCCATAGCCGCTGCTGCCCGATGAGTGGGAGCCACTCAGGCGGGACTTTGAGCTGCCGCTGCAAGAGACACAGGACGATTAGTTATCACCTCGCAAGGGGATGGGCAGGGATTGCGCTCACCTGCGCTGCGACTGGCTGTTGCTGCAGCTGTTGGAATAGGCCGAATCGGACACCTTGGTGTTGTGCGTGGACTCTGCGGACTCACCGCCCTCCATAGTGTTCGAATTGGAGTTGTCTGCGCTGACAAGCTTTGCTGTTATATTTATATATTGAGACGATCCTGCAAGGCGCACATAAAGGTTTCAACAATCAGAAGCCGACACAAACAAAATAAAACACTACAGTTTCAAGTTTAAACAGTGCGGAAGAAAGGAGTTAAATTGAAGACAGACTCGTAGAAACATACCCAACGAGAGTTTAGGAAATGCTGTTTTTATTAGGTCAATGAGCAAGGCCATTTAATAGGTTGCCATTCTGAAAGATATTTGAAAGTTCCAAAAAAGTTTCAAATTACTACAGTTAACCAAAGGCATCTCAATGTTAAATACTTAACACCTTTCCGAGTGCAACCACGTACCACATCCTTCTTACTGTCTTAGCATACAATTTCACACTGTTGACTCATCGGATTGCACAAGCCTTGCTGGCCAGATACAAGATACGGACGGACGGAGGGATGCCCGGACGGCCACTGAAATTCACACCAATCCGGCCAAAATTGGCACTCCCACCCCATCGATCCGTGGCGTAATGGAGCGCCCTCCAGGGCCATCGTCTGTGTCGGGGCAGTTAGGAATGCACCCTTACTAAAATGTGACCGAAGCCCTGTTCCATTCACGTGCAGCAACAGGCGCCGCCTGTTCTGTTAGCCTCTAATGCCCCTACAGATGCACACAGTTACAATTCAAGGTGCGTCCCAAAAGTTGTGGAGCTTCTTATCAAGAGCATTTTCTGGTGCATTGTTAAATACATTACTCATTGACATTCTGTGAAAATTTAATGGCATTGGCATCCGTGGAAGTGGGGTTATATCGTTTTACAAGACTCGATGTTTTTGTCATCGGTGCAAAAATTAGCTTTGAACGCGGAGAGCTTGTTCTAAGCTTGGCAAAACTTTTACCGAGACTCATTAAATAAGGAAAAACGTCTATGGGATTAATTGTCTCTAGACTGGTACAATATATTCGTTTTAAAGACGGTCGGGATGACCTGAAGGATGACGAACATTCAGGCCGGTCAAATCATTATTGAAAGAAGATAATTTATTAGATTTGGACAACTCATCGTCCCTTGTGCTACAGGAAAGCACTATCTCATCGATTGGCTGAGTACCCGCCTTTTTAATACTGGTTTATTCGTTTTAAAGACGCTCGAGACGACCTAAAGGACCGCTCTTTGCAAAACTTGGCACCCCTCTATATATTATAGTTTTTAACTCTGAGCAAAAAGGTATATGTCTTTATATACACAAGAAAATTAAAAAAACGGAACAGTGCGCATCCCAAAATTTAAAAATTCCATATTCTGCGAAAATACTTAACGCACTTAAAGCAACAACAGACAGACGGACAGATAGACAGACAGACATGGCTATATCGACTCGGCTGTTGACGCTGATCAAGAATATACATATGTATGTATGTAGTTTATAGAGTCGGAAACGCTTCCTTCTCCCTGTTACATACATTTGCATGAATCGAATATACCATTGGGTACCATGAGGCACCTGGTATAAAAATCTTAAGTTGCAGAACTTTTGAAACACCCTTCGTAGACCGGCATAGTATCCGCCCCGGGTGACCGATGCTATCGCCTTTGCTGACTCCAGGCACTTGGCACTTGTTTTGAAATGCAAGCGACGAGTTCCAATTAAAGGTAAAGTATCTTTGTATCTTCTTGCTGACGATGAGCAATCGAAGAACGCCAGCCAGCGAGCTTCTCGCATTTCCCTCGCGAAAAACCCATGCGAGATGAGTCCCGAATAGTTACATAAATTTCGCAAGAATCGTGCAGGCATAACGGGAGCACCTAATCCGGGTAATAGGAGTGATTATGCAACCTGACGGATGCTGCAACCCGGGAAACCAGGCAATTTAACTCCCGGAGCGGATGGCTGGGGCTGGGCGAGGGGGAAGGTGATGTGCAACTTACCCAACCCGTCAGCAGGGGACAACTATCACTACTATGGGAGGAGGGTCAAGAGATGGCGAAATATGGGAAGGCAAATCGGAAATCGCGTTTGCAAGCCGCGTGCTGGGCAACGAGACGTATGCGTAATGAATGGAACTTAAACGAAAGCCAAACACTTGAGGGCACCGCCACTAAAACTATCTTTTGCCTTTTTTCTCTTGTTTTTTGCCCCAGTGCCCGGCTTTGTTTACGCTGCGATTCATTTTGGCTTTGTGCTTTTGCTTTGGTGCAACGTGCTCTCATCGTCGATTGCGGTTTGCATTGCCTTGCTTTTGCTTTTATTAGTTCTCACTGAGGTTGCTGAGGCGGGCTGTTGTTTTTGCTTCGCTCTGGCGACCGGCACACATTAATACCCGTTACGAACGTTGTTGTTTATGTAAGTTGTTTTGTTTTTGATTTTTTGCAATATGATAATGGGCGCTCCCGCCCGCTCGACCGCTCTCCCGCTCTTGCCAAGGTATGTAAGTGTTGCTCTTTTACTGCAGCAACGTGACAGCCCCGCGCACACACACACACACACACTACAGACTCGCACACACACACTATATTACTCTCACAGTGTCACAATGTAACGGTGCAGCTTGCTCTCAAACTTTGTGCTTATGTGTTTTTGGTTTCACTTGTAAAGCGTTTTGCGGCAACAATCAAACGGCTCGTGGCCTTGAAGAACGCGCGAATAAGTTGGCCAGATGCCCGAGATTCGCTTATGGCCGCGTCTGTCGACCTGCTTGCTGGAAATTCGCACGAATACTGAGCCGTCAATGCACTCACCGCAGCACTTACGGTCGCACTTCCACTCGCAATCGCATCCAAATAACAATGAAAATGAAAATAAATTGAAAACGTGGGCGCTCGGACAAACGGATTCTCAAGCTCGCTCGGGCCCGGGCTTTGCGTTCTCCTCGGGCTCCCCGCCCGCTCTCTCGCCCGCTCGCTGCTCCCAAATGGCGGCTTCGGCTTCGGGTGCATTGCAAAGTTTATCGCTCGGCTATCGGCAATTGAGAATGGTCTTCGATGTTAACCCCACAGAGGCGGCGACCCTAAAATGGAGCAAAACATTCGATTTATCTGTTACTTCTTGTACTCTGGTAGCCGCCGGGAATACATAAATTAATATAGACTGATTAAATATCAGGTTAAATATATAGTCAGCTCTGCTCTTCAACATCCTAAAAACAAATAACGAATTTGAAAGATTAAATTTTTTTAAATTGGATCTATCCATGCTAAGTAGTGCTCGGAACTAGAGATAATGAGGGATTTCTTGTTATTTAATAATCATATAATTAAATAAAACAATATACCATTTATTCATTTATTTATCCATTATTCCAGGGAATAAAAATATATACTATGTACATAAGTATGTAATCGTTATGTTTTATTGGGGATACCTCCATCCCTACTATATACCATTGTGGCGGGCTTTCTGGTGTTAAGGGAATCCCTAGAATACGCAGTTGCCACCTCTATGGCTTTGTGGGGACCGGGGAGCGTGTGCCTGACCTGGGACTGCCCCGGCCCGGGGGGAAGCGGAGCAAGGCGAGCATGTGCGTGTGCGGGGAGATGGGCGAGTGGAGGCAAGCTGGCAAATTTGTGGCCCAAGTCACGCACCCTGCCACGTGAGTGGCGCTCTTGCCCCCTCGTACAGCATTTCTCTGCCAAGCTCTTCCCCGCTCTGCTCTCCCCGGGCCTGTCCTGCTCCTGCTCTGCCCTATTCCGCACTGCCCTGCTCTTCCCTGTTGAGAGTGCTCTTGCTGTTGCACTTTTGCATTGCACGCTACGGGCCCGGGCCTGCCCCAAGATGACTGATTTTCGCTTGTTGATAAACAAGCGACGGCGCTGCCTGGATTTCGCAACGCTAGCGCATTAGTCACTTATTTGCGAGCACCATTCATTCAGCTCTCCAGCTTTCTAGCGCTCCAGGTGCGCCACAAATGCATCCGCACACACGCTCACCCAGCTCTAAATATAGTTACATACATGTATTGTGCTCGGAATGTCTCCAAAAAAATACCACCCCCTTGGCGGTCGCTTTGAGACGCACACGTGCTGTCTGGGTATTATTTGCGGACGGCTCGTGCGGCACGTTCGCAAAAAAAAGGGAAAAAGGGAAAACGGGGAAGCAGGAAAAGCCGCCCACCCGTTGGCAAGCCACCCATCCGTTTTCCAAAGCAGAAATTTTCATATCTCCAAGTTCGCCGGCCGGCAATAGATGGCGCCACTCGCAATTGCAAATTGCAAAGCAAGGAATTTATTTTAATATTATTTTAATACGGTTCTTAAAAATAACAAGGGTATATTTAATTCGTACGAATATATGTAACTGGGAGAAGGAAGCCTTTCCGACCCCATGAAGTATATGTATATATTCCTGATCAGCATCAGAAGCCGAGTCGATATAGCCATGTCCGTCTGTCCGTCTGTCCATATGAACGCCTAGATTTTGGAGAGTATAATATATAGAAAAAAACTAATTGCATATTCAGGATTCTGTAATGCCAGTTAAGCACAAGTTTATTTTAAAAATAGGCTACCTCCCCCCGCACTCCGGCAAACCGGGAAAATCTGTGGCGACCACAATTTTAGCTCTAGAGGCACTAAATTTGGATAGTCCATTGGAGGTGACATTTTCTATCTGTGTTGCAAAAACCAGCCGGTTACGCCCACTTTTGTTTGGGCAAATGACAAAAATGTTTTGCGCCCACAAGCTTCTCCATAGAAACAAGACGCGCTCTTTTCTTCAAATCTTCAAATCTATGTATGAGGAAAAGTTGGGAGAAATATTTAAGCAATTTATGCAAATTAAAAAATTTAATAAATTCTGGAAGACCAGCCAAGACCCGACTAAGTCTCGGAATATTAACATTTTGTTAAGTTTATTTTTTTAATTACCTACAGGGATTAACTATTAACAAAGATTCAAAAAAATCGAATTTTTCCTTTGTTCCATTATTTTCTATTATTTTGAATCGAATTCTAATCTTGAAAATATACCTTTTTCACAATTTATGGTGGATTTAACGGATAAATAAAGTTGTTACCAATGTATACGAAATTGTTTAGCTTGTATGCTGGGATTAACTCTTAACAAAGATTACTAAAAATTCACATTTTCCATTGTTTTATTTTAAGCCAATTTCTAATCTTGAAAATATACCTTTTGCACAACTTATGATGGATTTTACGAATCTATAAAGTTGTTACCAATGTATGCGAAATTGTTTATCTAGTATGCTGGGATTAACCATCACCAGGGACAACGATAAATGGCAAATTTCGTATTAAAACACTTGCATTTTCCGTTTTTCAGTTTTCCTTGGGGTAGTTTCCGCCAGATTCGCGAGACAATGGCCCAGTCATGTGTGCTACCCCCCCTCGACCACGCCCCCCAATGGCAAAATCTGTTTTTTATCATCGCCTCCGATCGGCTGCCTGCGGTGGCTCAAAGTAATTGAATTTTATTAATTGGCGGCTTGCGAGCCGTCGAGTGGGTGTGAAAATCCATTTTGGTCCGGGCCACGTGTGAGGCTCGCTCTTATCTTTGTCAGCCACACACGTGACCCCTGCCCTAACCCCTGATGACCCTGTGCCACCCCATTCACCCGTCCAGCCAGCCTGGCAGAATGATAGAACGTCTTCGAATTAGCCACCAAAAATGCCGCTAATTTGATTTTGATACTCGCGACTGTTGACTCTGTGCCCTGGCTTTTGGCTTTTGACTGTTGACTGTTGGCTGTTGGCTGTTGGTGATTCCTTAAGCGATACGATTTGATTGTCGCTAAGCGGATTATGGACCTGGCACTTTGGGTGGTGGTGGATTTCTGTGCCACTTTGACTGAGAGCGGGATTAAAAGTGCGTTCCCAAGGCCCACCCTCGGGGCGCCACCCATGAATGCTAATCAGGTGCGCTTACACTTAGCGAGAGGAAAACTTTCACCGCTTGCTGAGCATTTCATACGAGTATTTTCCGAACCATATTCAAATTGTATATCTTAGACGGCCTTGTTGAGCTGTCAGGTTAGCCTTCATACGAGCTGGGCGTTTAGTTCACATTCCATCCCGACATTCTCGAGCAAAAGCATCTCTACTCCCTACAAAAAAACTGCTTAAATATTTTTTCCTAGTTCAAGGGGCGAAAAGATGAGTGAGTTGCCCCTGGATCTGGCCTATAGCCGCTTTGTGCGGGCCACCGATTACGAGCAGCGCCTGGAGCAGCACGAGCGGCGCATACTTGTGGGCAGCACTGTCCGCCTCCACGACAATCCCTTCCAGAATGCCCGTTGGAGCCATGAGTTTCGTGTGTACGTCAAGGCCCTCCCAATCGAGAGCAACGATAGCGAGAAGGAGAACGTCGACAAGAATCAGAATGCCCTGGCCGAGCCTCTGTCCGAGTATGTACAAAAGGTGGTGTTCCGCTACAGCGATGACTGCTCCAATTGCATCCACATTGTGGAAAAGCCGCCCTTCCAGAGCATCTCGTCCTGCAGCCGGGACTCGAGTGTGAGCATTACCCTACTGTTCCGTGACCCGGACCACACTTGCACCATCTTCCACTACGCCTTGCGCCTGCCCGAGTCCGAAGACTCCGGCCCGATGATCCACGAGTCGGTGCGCACCATCATATTTGTGAATCCGTCGGAGATGATGATGAAGCTGCTTAAGCTGCCCAAGGAGGTGCCGGTCCTGGCCCCGGCCCCGGCACCGGCTCCTGCCCCGGCCCCGACTCCGGCCCCGACCCCGGCGCCATTGCTGGTGGTGACTCCAGTGTTACCGGAGACGAAGCCCGCCCGCCCGGATCCTGCGGAACTGGAGATAGATGAGGTATTCGAACTGCAGGACTCAATGGATGAGGCAGTTGTGGAGAAAGTGATTGCCGAACTCAACGGCGAGGGGCGGGATAGCATGCCAGACGAAGAGGACTATTTGAACGAGTTTGGAATGAAGTTAAGCGCATCCGAGGAGGAAGTTTTGGCCAAGGCCACGGCAGAGATGCAACTGGAGGCCATGCGTCGCGATGAGAATAATGATGAGAATGTAAAGGACTTGAATGGCCCTGAGGGCGAAGATCTTGAGGAGCTGCTCGAGGAGGAGCAGGAGGACGACCTCAGCGACGAGAATGACGAGGATCCCCAGTCGGGGGATGGGGAGCCACTGGATCCTGAGAAGCAGCGCGAAAAGGATGAGCTCAAGAAGGAGCTTAAGCGCGCCCGCCGCTCCTTGGACAAGCAGCGGCGGTTCCTGGTTAACCCCGCTCCCCGTGATCTTTAAGTTTGCCAAGGCATTGGTATACTATACACACGATTATAACGCACATTTATACACTTGCACTACCAACACCTCCATCCCCCGATGTCCTTTACTCTTCTCAAATCTCAAAAATTGCCAAGTAATGCCAAATACAAATTAGCTCCTGGTCAACGCAACCCCGGTTAAAAAAAGTCCCCTTTTCCTTGGCCCCGCCTCCCAGCGCCTGCGCACTTTAAAAGCTCCAGCCCGAACGATTTCCCTATTCCTTTTTATGGCCAAAGCGTCCTAATTAGATGTCCCGGCGTGAAGAAAAAGCGGACAAGGAAAGCCGTTGAAATTTCCACGCTTCGGGCTCAACTTTTCCTGCGAATATTAATCCGTGCGAGCTACGCCCCTAGATTTTCATCTTTGAGTGAAAAAGTTCAATGCAAAAAGAAAAATGGAGAATGAAATGGAGGAAAAGCTGTTGGAAGAGTGCGCAAAAACCACCTTGGAAAAACCCAGCAAGGGAGCAGAGTTCCCGACCGTTGCAAATCTCATAAATCAAATGTTTTGGCAATTATAAATGTTTATTGTTCATAAAGCTTTGTTTCAGTTCAGTTGTGATATTTAGCGGTAAGTACATCGCTTGCTGTTCATGTTCAGGCTTACAAAAGAGATTCAATATGTTGCTGGATCTGCAAGTGGATCTTACAAATTGTGACATTAATATTGAATTATCCCTCGGTTAGTGCTTCCAAGTGGAACTGCGATCCGTTGTCCTTGAAATTTCCGCAGTAAGTCATCGTAGTTATAGGAATGATTCTGTTCCAAATAGTACAGCCGTTCTTGTAATCGATAGACAGACTTCCACACACCATTGAGTCCTTTATGCCATCTGGGCGCCCCAGTAACTTGTGAACGAACCACTTGGACTTGCCCATATCGTTGCCAGTTTTGGCAACTCCAGTCAGCGGATCAACGCGCCCATTGTCCTTTTTCTTGGGCTTTTCAGCAGGAAAGTCCTGGGGGTGAACATAAGCAAAAAGATAAATGACAGTGCCCACAAATTGCGCGACAAATCAACTGCAGAGAAAATGTGTATATTACCCAGGATTCAATAATTGTATCGCCAACAATGAAGTATATTTTTTCCAAATTATTTTTCGAAAAGCCCACATTCGATGTAAGTTGGTAAACCAGAGACAATCCTATAAAAAAGAAACCCATATACGTAGACTATTAACTCATTTTTGCTTATTTGTTCTTAAAAGGGCGCAATTGCGGTATGATTTCGAATGGGATTTACGTTAAAGCTATTATTGTTAATAAGTTGAGAGCGGTATGAATTGCGGTATGATTTCGAATGGGATTTGCGTTAAAGCTATTATTGTTAATAAGTTGAGAGCGTCTATATATTCATTATTAATTATGTTGCGTGTGTGAAATAATATCAAATCCACACACAAAATGGCAATGCCTAACATTTTTGCAAAGAAAAAATGCTAAGCATGTCACGCATGCGCAAAGAAAAAATGGAAAATGTGTAAAGTTTATGCACGTATGTGTGTATGTGGTAATTACCTTCGACGTTTATCAACCGACAGCGGATATTTATTGGCGTATGCAAAAATTGCCTAATCGGCGGCGAAGCTGTCCCCAAGACAGCCATCCAATAATCGGGAATGCCAGTGTATGATACGACTTTGTAAAGAGACGTCGTCTTGGGTTGCACAGTCGGCTTAGGAAATGCAAAGTCGGCCAACAACATCTCGACCGTTTCATCGTTTTCGACCATCTTTATTATCTGTCGGCGTTTCCGACCCAGTATCCCGAAAGGGCCGACGTACTCGGCATGAAGCTCCTCTAATACTTCACAGAACTCGGCCTCGCGGAGAGCAATCGCCCACTCCATGTGCCGCTCGGCAATCTCTTGAAGCCTGTAGCCCCAGAACAGCATTTTCTCCACTTGCAAGCAGGATTTCTGGTCACACAGATCCATTGTTACGAGTTTTTTTTTGGTCGATCAGTTGTTCACGCGTTTCCAAGCAAACCGTCCGTCCACTCAGACCGAGTCTTGAACGAAAAAGAAAATTTTCCTAGATTCCGATAACGACACCGATGACTGATAACATATCGACGCAGAGATGGGATTAGTCCCATCCTGGAATGCTACGAAGTTGGGTGCATTTCACTCGCTCACGATTGTCGTTTTGATCGATTGCTATCGATGTCGAGAAGCTTTTCTTTTTAATTCAAAATTTGGTTTGTTTCACAGTAACATTTGAACTTCGTAGATCGTGCATAGCAGGATTAAATTAGGCTCGCACACACTCTATTCTTTCGGTTTACCCCAACTTTAAAATTTGTACACTCGATACTTGTAGATAGTGCCACCAATCGTATACCAAATATTCTTTCGGTTTATCTCCATTTGAAAATTGTACGTTTAGGTAAACAGCCCAGGAGGACTTTCGCCAAATCAGGATGAGCTATACAAATTTAATGCGCCACCAGAATGTGGTGGACAATTGCCAGCGGGTCAGTTGCAATCGCGGAATCGGTAGCTCCCTCAACGGCCGCTGCGTCATCTCGCGGGACATTATCCTCGGCTGCCAAATGGAGGTCTGCGATCCCGACTTGCCCTACATGCTGGAGCCGACTTGGATCGTCTACCTGCGCTCGGGTCCGGACGGCTCCGACCTGACCAAGTTCGTGCGTCGCGTCTCGTTCCGCATGTCGCCGAAGCTGCCGCTGCGCCTGCACGTGGCGGATACGGCGCCCTTTGAGATCACCGAGGTGCTCGGCAGCGACTTCCCCCTGGAGGTGCAGGTGCAGTACATCGATCCCCGGATGAGCCCCACCACGTACGTGTTCCGTCCGCGGGCAGTGAACGAGGGCGTTTCGGGGATGAGCGAGGAGATGCACGACAAGATGATCTTTGTAAATCCCTCGTCGGCTATGCGTATGAGTCTGCAGGCAGTCCAGCCGATCAAGTTTCCCACCGGCGGCAGTCGCGTCACCGCCGGCTTCTCCAAACTCGTGGCTCCGGCGGTGGCCGAGTCGGATATCCTGGCGGCGGAGGGCCAGATGCTCGACCAGGAGACGCTAGAGGGGGAGACGCACATGGAGGCCGAGAAGCCCCAGGAGTCCAAGGAGCTGAAGGACGCAAAGAATCCCAAAAAACTGGGGCCGGAGGCCGAGGAGCAGGAGGAGAAGGTGGGCGACGCCCCGCGACGGCTGGATCGACCCCCTCGCCATATGTTTAGTAGCAGTCTTGGTGGCCTCTAATCCACTTGGCCAGGGATGGAGATGCAGTATCAATAAATTTTGATGTACTACTTTTGCACTTTAGATAACTATACATAGGTCCATAACAAAATTATCGTTATTTAAACATGCCAATTTTGAGCACTAAGTTTTGAATAAATTATAACAAAATTATCTTTATTTATGCCTGCCATTTTTGCATTTTGTACGCTTAGGCGCACCCTACTGATTTCCCAAGTCTGCCTTTAGCTCCGCCCCTGTTTGGTGTGTATGCAACAACCCCCGTCTTCGCAAGGCTCCGCCCATTTGTTGTGGCAAGAGGGTTGCTGCACGGCTTCTGGGACTTTCTGACCGTGCCGTTGCTCACTTGGTTGCCGCACCTCAGAGGCAGCGGACGTGGATTCAGCAAAGAAGACGCAGGGACATGGCCTGGCTACCGAGCAGCTCGAATGGAGCGGACAATGGCGACGATAGGACGGGCGGCAGTGCCGCATCCGGTGGGGGCGCCTCTGGCGGCGCTCGACGGGATCCGGAAGAGGGGGCCGTGGCCGAGTCGCCACAAAGGCTGAATAGCGTGAGGCAACCACCAGCCCTGCTGCGCCATGCCACGCCCCATTTGCAGCCCAAGACGGAGTCCGTTTCCGATGGCGACAACGATGGCGACGGGGATGCGGAGCTCTCTGACTTTTCGCTCAACGACACCGAGGAGGACGAGGAGGATCTCAGGGACTACCTGGTGCTGAATGGCAATCAGGCAGACGGTGAGTAAGGGTTATCCTATGTCTATTATTTTTTGCTTAATTAAAATCTATTCGAACCAGTTTACTGCTGTTAGACACGTACATGCACGTCCCCGTACAACCTTGGTTAGCTATATTTTGATTTTTATACCATATACCTTAAGATACAAATGGTACATTAAGTCTGTACAATGCACACTGGTCCCAATGCCCGACATTTTTTAAGTTACCAAACAAAAAAAAAAACATTTCATCTCCTTAGATAAATATACGTTGCATATAAAAATCGCAATTTCGATGCTGAAATTGCAGCCCTGCTAAATTCAGAAGCCCTTAAAGTCAGCTGTTTGTTCATTAGAAACGTTGACTTTTTAGCGCGCTAAATAGGAGCACATTTTAAAGTAAGATTGCAAACGTTCTACTTAACATTTTAAACAAAGTAAAATGGAAAATATTAGTGGGGGTATGTAAAATTAAAGTGTGCGATACAATATTTGTTTAATGTGATGTGTCTTTGTGTATATGTGCTTTTGTAAAGTTGTATATTAAACAATTTTAACCTAGCATTTTTCGTGTTTCGTGGAATAAAAGTAGGTTGGATTACGCCGGATTATAAAAACTATTAACGCAGTTTTGTTCTTGAATTTATTGACAATACGATGCCATACATTTTTTTTGCTCGATTTTGCTCCATTTTACAAAAAACAACTTTTTGCTAGACAACATAGACCTAAGTTATGCAGAAATAGACCATAGACCTAAGTTATGCAAAAAATGCTTTCGGATAGTTCCAAGGTATAAGGCGCAGAAAGAAAGTTTTCTTTCATCACGTTTTCAAGCGAAATTTCAGCCATCAGACTATATTAAAGAATCCCCCAATAGTGGCGGACGGCCACGA
Organism: Drosophila ironensis; assembly: GCA_021223825.1. Taxonomy (NCBI): domain Eukaryota; kingdom Metazoa; phylum Arthropoda; class Insecta; order Diptera; family Drosophilidae; genus Drosophila; species Drosophila ironensis. The sequence continues at coordinate 734,278 of JAJJHQ010007832.1, read as the reverse complement.
TTAAGCTATGATGAAGGGCGTTCTCGATTAAAGCATAGATTAGCATGCGAAGTTTCAGCAGAAAATAATAATGATGTCAATCTCCTTGCTCATGCAACTGCTATGGCTACCAAGAAAGCGTGCTTGAAGCCCGTGGAGGAAGCAACAATCAAAGCTGAGCTTGTACTATTAACTCCAGAAGAAGGTTTAGATTTTTTGATTGAGAATGGCATTACCAAAAAACAGTACATGAGCATTAGACTGGAAAGTAAAAAGAGAAATTGTGATATTTACCCAAGATACGAGTGCAAGAAAATTATCGGTCCAAAAGATAAATGCAGGTCTATATACTACAGAATCTGTAGCGCCTGTCTCTTTACAGAACTTGTTAAACCACACAGCCGAGCGTATTATGCGGTTACAAAAAGACGTGTTCAATGTTTATAAATATATTTCCGAATTGACATTAATTGCCAGTTATAGAGTTGACGGTTCAACTGGGCAAAGCCTTTACAAGCAAAATTTCGAACTGGAAGCTAGAAGTTATTAATCTTTTAACACCACCAAATGTCGATTTCCTAAATAGTTATCCCGCTACAAATAGACACAAAATTTTGTCCAGACTTTGCATATATGTATAATAACTATATAGTGTGCCAAGTTTCAAGTCTGTAGCTTCATTTTTCTAGTTTATGCAAAAATATTGGTCATTTGGACCAGTGTGCAATGTATGTAACAGGGAGAAGGCAGCCTTTCCGACCCTATAAAGTATATACATTCTTGATCAGCGTCAAGAGCCGAGTCGATATAGACATGTCCGTCTGTTCGTTTGTCTGCTTGTCTGTCTGGCGGTCTGTCCGTCTGTCTGTCCTTCTGTATGTATGAACACGTCGTTCTCCAAATTGGTAAGAGCTAGAGACGTAATTCTTTTTCCTTTAGGTCCGTTATATGTATACGCAGATAGAATTTTTGCTACGCCCCTTTCCGCCTTCGCAATGTGCATAAACTATCCACATATGTGACAATATCTCCGGGATGGTAGGAGGTAGAGACATAATTCTTGTTGATTTAAGTGCGTCATATGTATACGGAGAATATGTTATATTTTAATTTTGGTTTCGCTCCTTTCCGACTTTGTAATTTTAAAAATCCTGTTTTTTCTTGTGTATATTTGTCTATATTTTTGAAATGGTTAGATCAAGAGATATAAATCTTTTCGCTTAGAGATACAAATTATAATATCAAACTATGTGCCCCGTTTTATTAATATCGGACAATAAGTCTCATAAAGCAGTCTCATAAATTAAATGTTTTGGCAATTATAAATGTTTATTGTTCATAAGGCTTTGTTTCCGTTCAGTTGTGATATTGGTAAGTGCATCGCTTGCTGTTCATGTTCAGGCTTACAAAAGAGATTCAATATGTTGCTGGATCTGCAAGTGGATCTTACAAATTGTGATATTAATATTGAATTATCCCTCGGTTAGTGCTTCCAACCGCGAACCGTTGTCCTTGTAAACTCCGGTGTAAGTCATCGTAATTCTAGGAACGATTCTGTTCCAAATATTACAGCCTTTCTTGTAGTCGATAGTCACACTTCCAAACAGCGATGGGTCCTTAATGCCTTCTGGGCGCCCCAGTAACATGTGAATGATCCACCTGGTCTTGCCCAAATCGTTGCCAGTTTTGGCAACTCCAGTCAGCGGATCAACGCGCCCATTGTCCTTTTTCTTGGGCTTTTTAGCAGGAAAGTTCTGGGGGTGAACATAAGCAAAAATATAAATGACAGTGACCACAAATCGCTCGACAAATCAACTGCAGAGAAAATGTGTATATTACCCAGGATTCAATATTTGTATCGCCAACAATGAAGTATATTTTTTCCAAAAACTTTTTCGACAAGCCCACATTCGATGTAAATTGATAAGCCAGGGACAATCCTATAAAAAAATAAACCCATATACAAGACTATTAACTCATATTTGTTCTTAAAAGGGCGCAACTGCGGTATGATTTCGAATGGAATTTACGTTAAACCTATTATTTTTAATAAGTTGAGAGCGTCTATACATTATTAATTATGTTGCGTGTGTAAAATGATATCAAATCCACACACAAAATGGCAATGCCTAACATTTTTGCAAAGAAAAAATGCTAAGCGTGTCACGCATGCGCAAAGAAAAAATGGAAAATGTGAAAAGTTTACGCACGTATGTGTGTATGTGTTAATTACCTTCGACCATTAATAATCGGCAGCGAATTTTAATTGGTGTATGCAAAAATTTCCTAATCGGCGGCGGAGCTGTCCCCAAGACAGCCATCCAATATTCGGGAATGCCAGTGTATGATACGACTTTGTAAAGACACGTCACCTTGGGTTGCAAAGTCGACTTTGGAAATGCAAATTTGGCCAATAACATCTCGACCACTTCATTGTTTTCGACCATCTTTATTATCTGTCGGCGTTTCCGACCCAATGTCCCGAAAGGGCCGACGTACTCGGCATGAAGCTCCTCTAATACTTCACAGAACTCGGCCTCGCGGAGAGCAATCGCCCACTCCATGTGCCGCTCGGCAATCTCTTGAAGCCTGTAGCCCCAGAACAGCATTTTCTCCACTTGCAAGCAGAATTTCTGGTCACACAGATCCATTGTTACGAGTTTTTTTTGGTCGATCAGTTGTTCACGCGTTTCCAAGAAAAACCGTCCACTCAGACCGAGCCTTGAACGAAAAAGAAAATTTTCCTAGATTTCGATAACGACACCGATGACTGATAACATATCGACGCAGAGATGGGATAAGTCCCATCCTGGAATGCTACGAAGTTAGGTTTCCTATCGCATTTCAAGAACTACGGTCACTCGCTCACGATTGTCGTTTTGATCGATTGCTATCGATGTCGAGAAGCTTTTCTTTTTATACAAATGTTGGATAAAGAAAAATTGTTGGATAAAGAAGATGGTATGTCGTTGTCAACCAGTCTCGACTACAGCGTTTCTACTTCCTTTTAAGTGAAATATACAAAATATTAAACTACTTAAGTTGTAAGAAGGTTATCGTTTGATTTTCATTATTTTTTATTTAATAAAAATCTGTTCTAACCAGTTTAGTGCTGTCATATGTGCCAGCTTTACCTGTTATACACGTAACTCTGCTTACAACCCTAGAAATTGAATATCTATCTTAAAAATTGAATATTTTAGCTTTAAGCTTTTTTTTTTTAGCAAAATATGAAATACCAAAGCAGAGCTCGCAAATAACAGTTACCGTTTTTCGTGTTGAGGTCTGCTCACTAGCAGGACCGAAAAAGGCTATGCTTGTGTGCTTTTGCTCTCAACAGAACTTTTCGTTGCTCTTTGTTTTGGTTTTCGGTTTACTGTTCTCAGTTGCAGGGTTCTTGTTATGCTCACTCAACAACAACTAGAGAGAGCGATTCAACTGAACGCTCGCTCATTGATGGTCAGTAGAAGAGCGAAAAAACAAAAAGCTATTTGTCTTTAGTACATTTTTAATAACGTTTCGCTACAAATCTAGCATATTTATGCATCTTTGTTATACACGTTTCTTCTTTGCTAAGAATTTTTGCTGGTCGTTTAAGATGCAATTAGCGCGTATATCAATGTATTAAATAAAAAAAAATGCATTATTTTGTTGTGATCACGACCCATCTTGACACAAGAATTAGAACATTCCAAACGCACAAAAGCAAGTGTGGTTTACAAGGAACTCGCATACACCCTCATACAAACGCAAAAGACTTTTATTTTCTTCGCTCGTTGCAAACCGCTCAGCGAAGGAGCAGAGAAAAAACAAAACAACAACGCAAGAAAGAAACGGTCAACTGTTATTTGCGAGCTTACGTATAGTACTGAAGTTTACAAGAGCCTTTAGCTTAGTGCCCTTAAAAGTAGGCAACATTCCCTGCTCTAAATTTTCCCTGCTCTCTTTAAATTTTTAGCATTTTCAGGCCTATATATATATAAAAAAATACAAATAAATTGATTGAAAAATAAATATAATGCTTCTATCAACTTTACGTAATTATTACTCCATTAAAAAGGTCAAAAAATGTTTTTTTTTTGCAGCCAATCGATCGCTGTCCAGCTCGCCACGCAGTCACTCCCGGAACGGAGTTTCCTTGACGGCGCCGCCCAGTTCGGGCAGTTCCGTGGGCGGGACCGCCTCCTCATCCGCCAGTGCGCTGGGCGGAGGATCAACGGCGGGGGGCAGTGCCAACGGAAATGGCTGTGGCGGCGGAGGAGTGCGCAAAGTCTTCACCAACACGCGCGAACGCTGGCGCCAGCAAAACGTGTCCGGGGCCTTTGCCGAGCTGAGGAAGCTGGTGCCCACACATCCGCCGGACAAGAAGCTGTCAAAGAACGAGATCCTGCGATCGGCCATCAAGTACATTAAGCTGCTCACCGGCATCCTCGAGTGGCAGCAGCGCCAGCAGCACCATCAGCACCACCTCGAGCCGAACAACAACGACAATAGGACGGTCAACGGGCATGCCCCACCGGACGCTGCCTCCGACATGGCTACGGACTTGGATGCCCTGGCCACGGTGCGGCACATCAAGTGCGAGCGCACCTCCGACCATCCGCACCAGCAACAGCAACAGCTCCAGCACCAGCAACAGCTCCAGCTCCAGCACCACCGAAACGGAGGCAATGACCTGCTCATGATTGCCCCCGGAGCGGCGGTGATCAAAACGGAGCAGCTGCATGATGTGGCACCTGTCTGCGTCAGTGCCACTGCAACGGCCACGGTGACGGCGGCTTCCCTGCCCCTTGCTACCTGTCACAGCGGCGATGGCAGCAGCCGCATCGTTGCCACAGGATCGGCAGCGGGACTGCGAGTGGCGGGCAGGAGCAGCAAGCGACGCCTCAAGCCGGAAACTGGAGGCGCTAACGGAAGTGCAAGTGCAGGTGGAAGTGGAAGCGGAGGCGGTGCCACAGACCTCAGCCTTGGGAAAAGGCGACGCACATAATTTTTTTTTAAATATACATAGTTCCATTTATTTAGAGAAAGAATATACATTTAAGAGTGTTTTTTTTCTATTAACTCTCTGTATGCTCAAGCACTGGCGCATTCTTTAAAAGCCAGGATAAAAAAATATGAATAAATCATTGTGCAAAAGATATGTTTTAAAAATTAATATATTGTATTCTCAGGCAGGAAGCGAATAAGCTTTACTTACCAAAATATTATCTCCAAGGACATTACCTATCAAGTTTCGGAGGCTTTTCTTCTCATTTTCCTTCCCCCACCAAAACCCATTGCGAAAAAAACATACTATGTATATTTTTGTTTGTAATTTTTATTGTTTTTAAATTAATGTTTTCATTACGCATTTGTCGTGTTGTTCTTGTTTCATTATCGTTATCATCATTTCATTTTTTTTAATTACGCATATAGTTTTGGTTTCTGTTTCTGTTTCTGCTGATTTAAGTTAATTTTTCTGTTTTTGGTTTTTCTTGTTTTCCATTGTGTATTGCGTTTTCTTGTGGCTTTGTTGGAAAGCGAAACGCTGAAATTGTTTTTTTAAATATTATCAAGTGTTTTTCTTGCTGTCTTCTATGCATATCATGTGTGTATTGTTTCTGTTTTCTGTTTTTGATTTAGCACTTTAATAATTTAATAATCTCGTGTATCTGTGTCTGGAAATCAAAGTACATTTAACTATTGTTTGATTAAACACTAAAATGTTCAAGAGTTTTGTGTTTTTTTTTTAGAATCGAGTTGCAAATGGTGTGTGTGCGTGAGTGTGGTGTTTGTGTGTTATAAGTTAATTGTATTTTAATGCCACGAAAATCAACGTTTATAGTTAGTAAAAAAAAGAGACATATGTCATATATCATATACGCTTTGCAAGAGTTTGTGGAAATACATACAAATAGACTTGCTTTTCCGTTTCATCATAGGTTTGTTTGCTTTTTGCTTTATTTTTGTAAGTGCCGGTAAATAATCGTAGAGTTTTCTTTCATATAAAACGAGATTTAAGCAGTTTAACTGGGGGGAAATGTTGTGGGCGCTAAGGACTAAGGACTAAGAGCAGAACCAATCGAAGAGTTGAGTCCTTATAACCTATGCCTCATCATTGTATTTGATTTACTCTTCAATTTGCATTAAATTAGTTTAAGTTTTCAATTGCAGCTAAATTGTTGTTTGCTCGTGTTTGCTTGTTGATTAATTTTACATATACGAGTATCAAGATCATCCATTATTCCATTAGTTTGCTTTTTAGGTTTATTAAGTTTATGGGTGGCGTCGCGCGCTAAAAGCGTTTCCTCATTCACTCACTTTCAACTCGTCGTAACATCGTATCATCGCATTGTCGCATCGTTTTGCACAACTTCAAGAACATTTACTAATCAAATCTGCACAATTCATATTTGTTTGCTTGCGTTCGACAAATCGATTCGCTTCCTTAGTTAATTCTAGACTTGACTTAAGAGCAGGCCACCAAAAATCTTGCTATGAGTGGAGAGTTTTGTATTGTTTTTTTATTCGTCACCAGGGCGCTTTCTACTAGGATTACGAATTTGTATCTGTTTTTTTTCCATTTTTCGTTTTTTTCTTGGTTTGTTTAATATCTCGTTTACATATTATATAGATGTATAACTATCGTTTATATAATATCTATATCGTATGTATATAGATGCACTTGCGCGAGTTTAGTAAATGGTATCCGGTTTGCTTCTAGTTCTTCCTATATAAGTATTTGCTTTTTTGTTGCTGATGCTGATGCCACTTCTACCCCGAAATATTTCATCTATGCCTTGCTAACTGCTGATCTGTTATATCCGTATAACCGCATATATAATATATGTATATATAGTTATATAAACGTTAAATGGGGCAAAAAATTTTGATTTATTTCACTAAGTATTCTGTTCTTTTTCTTCTTAATATTTATTACGTTTCGCGAGCTATCATTTGTTACTGTTATCAACTATATTATGTATTTTCCTTTCGCTTCTATGGGGCTGGGAGGGATTTCCGATCTCGATTTTCGATTATTTTTCAACAGTTTTATTCGGGATTTCAATAATACATAATATTACTTTATTATTTATATATAGTATAATGTTCTTGTTTTTCAAATGTTTTTTTTTCTTCTTTTTTTGTTTTTTTATTCGAGTTTTATGCTAAATATTTGCCTGCTTTTAATGCATATAGTTAGATATACATACATACATGTGTTGTCGTCCCTGGATATTTTACTATTTTTGTCATTTCCAGAGAGTATTTATTTTTCTCTACGTGTTTGTGTGTATCTCTTTTGTTTTTATTTTTTAGTTGATTTTAGTTGGTGTGATGTGACGAAACTTCTGTGATTAATAATAGATTAACAGGGGTTTTGGGTTGGATTGGTTTGAGTTGACTTGGATTAGATTGGGATTAGCGATCCGGCTAACCCGACGCCGAGGCCTCGGCCTCTGCTGCAGCTGCTGCTGCCGGTGGTGGCGCCTCCGCTGCTCCTGGTCCGCCATCATCTGCCGCAGCGTCCCCGTTTCCGCTGCCGGCGCTGCCTCCGTTTCCGCTTCCGGCGCCGCTGCCATTGCCATTGCCATTACCATTGCTGTTGCCGTTCCCGTTGCCATTGCCAGTGCTGCTCAAAGCGTTGTTCGACTGCGAACCTGCGAAAGTGTCGTGCAGAAGCAGAAATACAAATGTGGATTGTTTCTCTATAAACCTTCGAGATTCTGAAATAGAAAAGAAAGCCCAACCCTGCCAGGGGACGGAAACACTAGAGTGGACTCCAAACCGTTCTAAGCATTTGAAACTGTCTTGAAAATTCATGAAATTACTGAATTCAGGGTTTATCCCGACTGTCCACAATAGACAAAGAGTTCTATAGATCAAAAGCTCGTGAAATTACAGTATTCTGATGTGGTTTGTCGAGAGGAACACATATGATTCCTTAGGTCAGCGATGGGCAGCCCTTGGCTCTTTCGGCTTCCAGTGCTCCCAACAACAAAAATCAATGATTTTCTTGAACGAAAAGGAATTAAAACGTGCACGTCATACGAAGTTTACGGTGAATTGGCTCTATTTTCGTGGTTTCAAATTGATTCCAACATTTATAGAGTTTTTAATAGACTACGTCCACTCTAGATAAAGGAGGAAGACAGACCATGAAGAACGGAAAGATTCTAGCGGATACAGATTAAAGTTTGGATACTGCTAGCATGCATACAGATACGGATACGGATACGAAGTGATGATGTGGCCCACAATATCCTTTTTTCGCGATGCTGATGAAGTGGAGAACATGGTACATGGTACTTAGTAGAGTGATGATGCCACCAAGCCCAACGAAAACGCAACGAAAATTGAACCAAAAATAATCGGTATATAAACGTATATTCACCCATTTGGAATATAGAATATATATGATGTGATGGTAAAAAGGAATGGCAAAAAAGAAAACGGTTTCACTTTTGTTTAAATATTGTATTTGTTTCTCTTTTTATTTGTTGGATTTTTGTTGTGGTATTCATTCATTCATTTATTTATTATTAGCAATTATTATATTACGGCTTCTTGGCTCATTATCATCAACGATTCTATATATTATCATGATTATTACAGCATTACATATACAATTGTCAGAGTATGCGCGTGTATTTGTATCTGTATCTGTGTGTGTGTCTGTGTATTTATTAATCCTTTTTGCTCTTTTTTATGTAATTAGCAAATTTTTAAAATAAGGTAAATGTGTTGAATTGTTGTTCTTTTTTTGTGGATTTTATTCGTTTTTTCCTCTTGATGTTTGTTTTTTGTTTTTTTTTTCTTTCTTCTTTTGTGTGCCTAAATTACTAGGAAAAATTTATTTTATTCTGCGTGTGTGTTTATAATTAGCATAATAATTAGTTTAGTTTGGATTATAATAAACTATAGAAATAAATATAAGTTTTTGCTCATTTTTCTTAAATTTTCAGATTTTTTTCTTGTGTTTTTTTGCATTTTGTTAAATTTTTATACAGTTCTGCTTGCATTTCTAAACATTCGCTGACGACAACAGAAAAAAAATTTGTCAAATTCAGCTTTGAATTGGGAGTTTTTTTTTTTTAATTTTATTTTGGGGTGGGGGGTTTTGGATTTTCGTGATAGGGGGGAAATTGGGGATAAAGGGATAAGGGGATAGGGGGTCGAGGCGAGGCAAGGCGACACTGACTATGCAATACTAATAATGCAACTACAGTTACACAGTAACAGTTATCGATAACACGATCGCGTTCAATTCGATCGATTAAGCCGATAACTTTTGGACCTTATCTACATATTGCAACTAAACCGTTGGTTCTCAGATGCCAGCACATCAACAACATCGTGATCGTTACCATCCCTGTTCTATCTCTGCTCTACGATTATCATATTGTTTATCGTAAATTATATCGTCTCCGCTCCGATTCGCGACTCGCGACTAAATAACTTCCATATTTCCCTTGCTCCTCTCATGCAACTTTCGCAACTACTCTACTGGCTAAATAATAATACATACATTTAATTCATCATCATTTTGTTACCACACATCCTCTCCTCTCTGTACATATATCGATTTTTTTAAGCGACAAAAAAAAAAAGTTAAATATGTGTGATTTGTTTACATCTTCCAGCGGTCCTCGATCTTGGGCTAAACAAATATATATGTGTATATATATATTTTCATAAATGTATGTATAGGGTTTAAATTAGATCCACACTCTGGCTTTTTGTCGTGTATTTTTTTGTTTTCATATTTTGTTGCTTCTGCGTTTAATCATTCAATCGTTTACAAAATAATAATAGTTATTCAATAAAAATAAAAATAATTTATTTATTTAGTATGTATGTATACATAATTGCAAAAAAAATGTTGTTCTTTATAGTAAGTATATATATTTTATATGTATAGTTTCAAACAGTTTTGCTTCTTTTGTTTTTTTGTTTTTTTTTTGTTTTGTTTAAATCGTTTCCATTAAATTTAGTTTTAACATAACATTACGGCATCTGCTTGTTTTTGTTTTTCTTTGTTTTTTTTTAAGTTTTTCTCTTTTGTTTTGTATTTTTTGTTTATCTTTCTTTCCGTCTCCTCTCACCTTCATCTTCATCTTCATCATTATCATAATCATCTGCTTGTTCATCTTTTTTTATTCCCCCGCACAAGTGTATATATTTCTCAGCTTTGATTTAATTAAATTTAATTTAGTTTAATTTAATATACTTTAGTTTAGTTTAGTATTTTTTCTTGTTTTGCATATAAGTAAGTGTATATGTGGCTATTGGATTTCGATTTCGATTTGCTTTGCTTTTGTTTATTAAAAGTGTGTGCTTGCATTTGCATAATATTTAAGGCTTCAATTTGCTACACAAATTTAGTCATTATTCATATAACTCTTCTTGCTTAACATCTTCTCAGTGTACTCCCCTTAATAGCTTATCGGCTAAACATAATAAAAAAAACAAGGTGGTAAAAAAAATATGCAATGACTTCTTCGTTCAATGTACATATATTCATTTCTTATATATCGCATGGGCGTGTGTGTAAGCGTAGCAAACAAAAAAAAAACAAGAAGCTATGAAATCGAATATATCGTAATCGTAAAAACTGCAAACAGAGAGATAGATAGATAGAGAGAGAGAGAAAGAGTAGGGGCGGGAAAAGGAAGATGGGTAGATTGGTAGATAGATAGATAGATCGATAGATCGATAGACAGATAGATAGAGGAGAGAAAGGATAATTTATAATATAAGATTTAAAATATATTGATCGCCACGCTAGGCGGCAAATGACAATAAATCAGCGCTTTGCTATTAGAATTAATGTGTTGGTTGCTTGGTTGGTTTGTTTGTTTTGTTTGTTTTTTATTTACCATTATCTTTTATTATCATTATCAATTATATTATTATCATTATTATTATTGTATATGCTTATTAGTTTTATTTTAGATTTAAAATAAATTTAATTTTACCTAAGTAAAATGTTCTTTTGTTTTTTTGCTTTAGTTAGATTTTTATTATTAATGTTTGCTTTTTCTGCATCTGCTTTCTGCTTTCTGCTTCTGCTTTCTGCTTCTGCTTTCTGCTTCTGCTTTCTGCTTTCTGCATCTGCTTTCTGCTGTAAATCTAACTCTGTGCTGCTGCTTCTTTATCTTCTTTGTTTCTGTTGCTGCTATAGCTTTCTTCGCATCCTCATCCGCCTCCTGCGTTTTCTTTTTTTTTGTTTCATTGTTTTATTAATTATTTTGTGGGCTTGTGTGTGGGTGTGTGGTGTGTTGGTGTGTGTGGCTGTGTGTAAGGTATTTATTTGTTGCTGCTGACTCTTCTGTGGTTTCGGCTGCCGTTGCACTTATTTCCTTTGTTTATATTTGTTTAATATTCTGATGCCGCCGTTGCTCTTGTAGTTCTACGCGAATATGTATGCGAATATATCTATGTATACATATATTACACATATATAGCGCGTATGTGTGTGTGTGTGGGTAGGGGTGTGTGTGTGTGGTGTGTGTTATTTGATATATATATATATATATATATTTAAATATATATATTTTTTCGCTACTATTGCCCCTATGAATCTGTAAATAAAAAGAAAAAGAACAAAACGAAACGAAAAGAAATTAAAACCAAAGTCTATTGTTCTACTTAGCTTAGTAATCACTAATACAAATGCAAATGCAAAAGCAATGGAATGCAAATCACACAAAACAAAAGCTCAATGATTCGGCGAATGCACAGCAAAAAAAAAAAAACAACACAAAAAGCCCTAAGCGGGAAGGAGAAGTCAGGTCGGGTTGGGTTGGGTTGGGTGAGGGCAGGGACATCACAATCCCCGGGAACAAGGACCAAACAAACTTTCAATCCCCCTTCGAGAGTATCATGCAGCCAAGCTATATAGTATGTGATCTCCCTTAACATTTATTATATTTTATTGCTTGTTGGCAAAAAAATCAAATCAATCAGAACCATATCAGCAAAATAGTGAATGCTTTGTGAGGAATGACCTCCCTCGGTGTAACAACAATTGAAATGCTTGGCAACTCTTCTAATGTCTTTGCTGTCTTGCTGTCTCGTCCTGGCACTTGAATAAACTTTTGACTTGATATCCTGACAGAAATATATACTTAAGCTTGGCATCAGCGTCTATTCGCACATCCATCCAGAAGAGCACTCCCCTACCCTCTACCTATTGCTCTTGCTTTGCCCCTCAATTGCTCGCTTTTGCTGGGTTTGCTCGTTTGGTTGGCCCTCCTGGTTCGCCGGGAGTTGGGACGTTGTCGGGAGGTTAGCTGGGGGGCCTGGACTTGAACTAATGGGCTTTTGGTGGGTGGTGAATGGATGGTGAATGGTGGTTGGTGGATGGCTGAATGGCTAAATGGTGATATGGTTCAGGTGCAATTGCCTAATTGCGGAACGGGCTGCTGCGCTGAAAGGGTTTACCCGGCAGCGGCATCTTGCGCGGCAGCTTCTGCATAACGTTAACATCAACTGAGGGTTGGAGGAATGTTTTGTCAACAAGGGATAGGCAGGCGGCACACACATCAAACGAAATCAATTTAAAACGATCTTCTCCCCAAACAAAAATTAGACAAAAAACTAGCTATTGCAAAATATGCACATTCAGCGATAAGCGGAAATTTTGTGAGTGAGAAATTTTGTGAGAAATGTTGTGGGTCTGGGTGGTCGGTCTGGTCGGATGTGCCTCGCAAGGAGAGGAAGCGTCAAGCGTCCCCTGAAACTCCTCGGTACGGATGGTTCGGTGAATGGATGTCGCGGATGTCACGGATGTCACGGATGGGCCGGCCAACCGCTCACTCACCTGTCACGTTGGCGCCGCCAGCATTGGACGCACCCATGGCGCCGGCTGCTGAGGCTGCGTTGGCTGCAGCGGCCGCTGATCCGCCACCGCCGCCACCACCGGCACCACCGGCTCCGGTGGCGCCCGAAGCATTGGCCTGCTGCGCATCGCCGCCGTTCCCGCCGCTACTGCCGTTGTTGCCGCCCCCCGAACCGGAGCCAGCTGCACCGCCGGCAGCTTGTCCGCCAGCTCCTCCGCCTTGTCCGCCTGCTCCTGTTCCGGATCCAGAACCCGAACCGATACCGGCACCACCAGCATTGCCCGTGGCCGCTCCAGCAGCCGCTGCCGCTGCATTGGGCTGTGCGGAGCCGCCTTCCGCTGAGGCGCCGCTGCCCGTGGACGAGAGGCTGGTGGAGCCGCTGGCCGCTGCCACTGTGGCGCCACCGCCGCCGGCGGTACGATTCTGCAAGTGTTTGGGCAACAATTGTGGCACTAGGCTGGGCTGTATCGAGAGCTCTGCAAGGGAGGAGATACGAGAATGTTATTACCGATGGCAGAGACATCAAGTGGAGGCCTCCAACTCACCGTGGTCCGTGAAGTTGAAGAGCGGCGGCATCTCGCGGCCGTTGGGCAAGGTGTGGTTGCCCTCCATGCGCAGTTCGTCGAAGAACGGATGGGCGCAGGCCTTGAGCGGTGTAATCCGGGCGCTGGGCGTGTACTCGAGCAGCAGGGACACCAAGTTGATAGCTTCTGTAGGAGTGCGAATACGGAAAACCTGCGAACAACAAAAGACAAACGTGTCAGTCCGGCCAAATCAATCAACAAACGTGGATTTCGTTTGGGCAATAGAAAAAGGAGCAACTTGCGGGACAGGGGACAGTAAAGAACAGTAAAGATAAAGAATATAAAACAATGTGGGACAGGAGACACAAGGACATAATTTACACACAAATAAACTGGATATCAATCGCTCTTTTTGCAACGCGAATGTACACAAGGACCTGCAGGACGCGATCGCTTGTGTAAATACGGTGGCAGAGCGGCATCCACATATATACTTTTATATACACTTTTGTTGTTGGTAAAACAAACGTTGGCAGTAGGCAATAGGGCAAGAAACCAAAACAAACAACTTTAAAATCCAATAAATCAATCAAAAACCAATGTACAATGCACCTGCTGTACAGCAAAAAGCTCAATTGGCAAAAAGAAAGCTGAGCATGAGGAACTGTGGCTAAAACTGATTCTGATTCGGAGTCTTTTGAGTGATTCCTGAATATATTCGTTTACATGAGAGTGTAGGTAGTGAGACTTCTGCATGAATGCATCCAAACGACAAATGAATCACTCATTCTAGGTTGTGCACGCTTTTTCTTTTATCACTGTATATTTTTGTTGTGTCATTTTCTTCTGGCCTATAGAGTATATAGGGAACAGTAAAGAATGAGTGCAGTATTTTTAAGAACACTACACTACTGTACAATGAATACATTCATGCAGAAGTCTACTAGGTAGAGTGTGTGGCTGGCTTGTGGCTGGCTGCATTTTGGCATTTTCAATTTTCAAAGCAGTTTCAAACATAAATCGAATTTCGAATCGAAAATAATAATAATTTTGTGGCTCGGCTTGTTTTTGGATCCCTTGGCTTGGCTTACTCGCAATCGTTGTTTCTGGTTTAGGGCGTTTGGAAATTGGGTGCGTTCGAGTAGTGACTGCAACGAGTTTTTATGTACAACACACATTTGTCGGTTAAAAACACTGGTCGGAAATAATAAATGGTTGATAGCATGTTTCGGGGGCCGTAAAATAATCACAAATTAGAGTCAATGGTATCAGAGTTAGCAAAGAAAACACGCTGGGGGTAGAGAGAGAGTGGGACTAGTTGATGGGGGATTCTTCATCGATCCTCTCGATCGATCGATCGATCGATCGCTCTTGGCAATGCTTACTTTCTGCCATGGATGACTCTTAATTTGTGGAAACTTGAATTCCGTATAGTTTGGATTCATTTCGCGTATCTGTTCTCTTGTCGGTGTACCCAGGACCTTGATGACCTCGACCAGTTGATCGACACCGGAATCGCCGGGGAAGATGGGCTGACCCAGCAGCAGCTCGGCCAGCACGCAACCGGCACTCCACACATCTGCAATTCATTTAATAATTGGTTAGTTGAACTTGTTGGTGTTGGTGGTAGTAGGTATCAATACGCACCGATCTTTGTGGTATAATTGATGGCGCCGAAAATGAGCTCGGGGGCGCGGTAGTAGCGGGAGCAAATGTACGACACATTCGGCTCGCCGTGAAGTAGCTGCTTGGCGCTGCCAAAGTCACACAACTTCAGCACGGCCGTCTCCGGATCGAGCAGAAGGTTCTGCGGCTTGATATCACGATGGCAAATGCCCAGCGAGTGGATGTAGGCCAAACTTCTGAACAGTTGGTACATGTAGAGCTGTAAACCATAATTAGCATGAGAAATTCATTTGCACGAGGCATTCGATGTGATCACTTACCCGAATAAAGTTGATTGGTATCGTTTGCTTGGTTTTGGCATATTGGCGAGCCACTTTGTATACAGTTTCTGGTATATATTCGAGGACTAAATTCAAAAATACTTCATCACGCTGCGAACATATACAAAAAAGACTCAGTTAGTAATCGGCTGACAAAATAGTTGATATAGTTGAAATAGTTTATGATTCACACATGTGGAATGTGGAATGTGAGGCGGCGGGCGGGCGGGAAGGAGGTGTGACCGATGAAGTTGCGAGCGCTTTTTCGATCTCAACATGCGTAGGCCGCTTGCATACACAGAGCAACAACTAACTAGCAAACTAGCATAGCCAGGATATTCGGATAGTCGGATATTACTAAATACCATGCAGTGGTGTCGTAAGGCACTTCACAGTACTTTTTCACAGTACGCTTTCTGTGGAGTTGCATATAGTATACTCGTACATATGAATGTGTTGTAGCGCTTTAGGAGATTCGACGAGCATGAGCGAGCATCGATTTGGATAGATACAGATACAGATAGAGATACAAGAGACATATGCATCCGCTGAATGAGCTGGAATCGGAGACTGAAACTGATACTGAATCTGAATCTGAAGACGCTGAGATCTGGCAATGGGTGCGGTGCGGGGAGGTATACTATTTGAGAGATACCTGAGGCTTGAGCACACTCGCAAATATGCCCAAATCGATCGGGAACTCGGCCATCTTGGGCCCGATTATCAGAATATGCAATTGAAAAAGTTTTCACCGATTAGCTCTTGAGTGCAGCAACTTTTGCAGTTCATCGTTCATCCCCCAGCCCTTCCCCCTCAGGGTTGTGAGTGTTACAACATATTCATGGGCATTAGATATCCAAAAGTCAAGACTTACCTTCTCACCACTCGAATAGAAAAAGTACAAAAGCTTTACAATGTTACAATGCTCCAATTTGCGCATAATTTGCAATTCGCGATTCTGAAAGATGGCAAAACGTTTGATTATGTGATATATCCTCTACGATAGGGATTGACCGCCACACTACTCACCTTAAATCGTCTGTCTTGTAAAACTTTTTTGATTGCCACCAGTTCGCCGGTGTCGCAGAGCTTTGCCTGGAACACGACGCCGAAGCTGCCATTGCCGATGACCTTGGTGTCTGTATAGGAGACCTCTTGTACACGATCGGTGCCTTGGCCGGGTGTTGCAACAACTGTTGTAATTTTTGAACCATCGCGACCTAAGAGTAGTGTCAAAAAATCAATTAAATGCGATTTTCAATCAGTTATTGTTATTCCCCTTTTGTTCTAGGCACACACCCACCACATATCACAATTGTCCCTTAATATTATATATATAGCTGGTAGAGCCCCTTAAATCTATGAATGCACCTGTGGTTTCCCAGGCGCCCTCCAGCTTCTCCTTCGATCTATCGACCTCCTTTGGAATGGACAGTGCTACACTGTGCTCGGGCCACAGGTCGTTCAGCTTGCCGATCAATTGCTTCATGCCTGCCAGACCAAATGAATCAGCAAACGCATTCAAGCAAATAGGATTACAGTGGGCAAAAGCCAGGATTACAGGCACAGTTTCACAGGGGAGCGAACAAAGAAAGACGGGTTGGTTGCGAAAGTAGTGAAGCTCGTGGACAAGCACCACAAATCCCACGAAAAAGCAAAGTTTTCTCTGATACGCAAATGAAATGGGGGAAAAAAAAACTGTCAAAGTGATGGTCATGATGGTGATTTCTAGCTTTCCGATCCCTTTGGCGATTTTTGTGCTAATTAATTTTGGCATTGGGCGCCAGAGATGCCTCAGACGATCATGAAATAATGATGACGACGATGCTCAAGCTGATGCTGATGCTGATGCTGATGCAGGGCGAAGCATGTGCTTGCATCTGTTTCAGCGGATCACATCGCACGATTGCACAAGGATGGGTTTGCCTTGCTTTGGATTGGAATGGCACGGTGGACGGTGGACTGAGGATGGTTGGGAGGAGATTGGAGAGGAGAATACACATGGTTCTCTGTTTTGTACTTGGATCCTTGTACTGTTTGCCACTGGCACTGGCGATGCTGGTGCCACTGCCTCCGCCGGCGACTCCGCCACTGCCCGAGGACCTGTTCTGTTGGCTCGCTGGCTTCGTTGTCTTCTTGAGGGCAGCCAGGGAGGAGGAGCAAGTGGATTGCGCCGCCTTGGCGGCCGCCGAGAGTGGCTTGTGCTGCTGATTGTTGCGATGATGATGGCGATGATTGTTCTGCAGCCTTTTGCTGCCATTCCGCTTGCGATCTGCACTGGAGGAATCGTGGCTGCTGCTGCCGGAGCTGCTCCCCGAGCTACTCCCAGAGCTCTCGCTGCCGCTGGACTCGCTGCTGTCGGATACCGATTCGCTCGAGTTTCCCGTGGATGCGGACTCGCTGCCCGACGACTCGCTGTCCTGGCTATCGTCCTCGTCCTCCTCCTCGCTCGACGATCTTCGCTTGCTCTTGCGGCTCTGTTTTTTCCCAAGCAACGCCAGGGGCACGGGCGGTGGTGCCGGCGGTGCCTTTTTGGTGCTCTTTCCACCTCCCCCAGCTGCTGCTGCAAGGGAATCTATGGAATTCTGCCTGCCCGAGGTCGTTGTGGTTGTCGTCGTTGTCGTAGTCGTGTCCGATTCACTGGCCCCATCGGTCAGGGTTGTTCGTGAGGAGGAACCTGCCGCCGCTGCAGCACCAGAAGCGGGAGCACCGGCAAGGGGTCGCTTCTTTTTTCGCACCACCCGTACCACCTTGCGAACTCCACCGCCAGCCGCGGAGGCGGCCGAATTGCACCGCGGCACTGTGGCCACGGGCACCACCTGTGACCTATCCACCTTGAGACGAAATCCGAAATCAGAAGCACCGAGAGCTGCTGAGGACCACCAGCGAGTGGTTGGAGTGGCTGCCTGCTAAGTGGGTGAGTGTTTCGCCACAGGCTTTCGGCTTTCTGCTTTCGGCTTTGCGCTTTGGGCTTTGGCCTAGTTTTATTTTCGGTCACTTTGGACGTCTCGTTCAGATCAATCGATCGGATCTCGATCGATCTTCAAATAGCAAAAAAATGCAAACACGCGGCAACAAGAAAGCACAAACAGATTACCAAAAAAAACGTAAAAAAAAAAACGTATGGCACGGGTTTCTTCGACAAACGTCTATTTTTTTATAGAAGAGAGAGGGAGCACCGAAAAAAAACTAGAGATTGCGGGCGGACGGGAGGGCGGAGCAGACGTTTTTCCGATTTTCCGATCGATTTCGAGTCCGGTCCGTGCATCCGCGACGATGCGATCCCTCGAGCTTCCGTTGCACAATTGGCCAAAATGCACGGAAAAAAAGCCGCCATCGAGCCAAATGCCCGCCAAGATCCACACACCCGCGAACATCGCTCGCGTTCCACACGCCCAGCAGCAGCAGCAGCAGCAGTGAGATCCACAAATGTATCCGAGGGATACGGATGCCAAATGCTGAGTGATGGCCAGAAACCTTCTTCGATTGTTCCCAAGCCGTGCACGCATGCACGCGACTTTGACGCGTTTTAAGTGCCCACACAGGCCACGAATTCAAACGAAAAATGTGCAATTATTTTCATATTTATTCGAGGCGGCGGCCGGCCTGCCCAGCCATTTGAATTTTGGGCTAAAACCAAATTTAATTGCTGCAAAATTGCGAACGCAAGCGGGGCCACAAAACGTTGAGGAGATACGAGTGCATATGTAGATAGGTAGATAGATAGAAAGATAAGACGAGGCCAGCTGAAGAATCGGCAGGGGCGCAAAGAAACAGACAAGAGGACAGAAGACAGCAGTCAAGTGTGGCGAAGCATGCGACAGCCACGCCCCCTTGCGGCCACCCAACCGCCCCCGCCCCGACAGCGGACTGACAGTTCAATGAAGAAGAGCCAGTAGTGCGCTCAGGAGCAACAAAATCAAATTTATTTCATTTTAATGAATCAATTAAAGACAACTAAGAGCTGGGGAAATTGGATCGAGGCAAGAGCCATTTGGCATTGACATTGCCACCAGATACCTTTGCAAAAACTCTATTCAAGTTGACCAATTCCTTCAAAACAAGGAGCAACAACATCGAATTTTTATCCCTTAAGGTATCAAGTGTGTGAAAATCTATGTAACAGGGAGAAGACCTAAACAGGATCTTTTTCCGACCTTAAAAAGTATATATTTTCTTGCATCAACAGCAGAGTCAATCTAGCCATGTCTTCCTGTCTGTTCGTCTGTCTGTCTGTCCGTCTGTCCGTTTGTGTGTAGGAGCCCGTACTTCTCCGAGATGGTAAGAGTTATTTGGCACTGACATTGCTACAAGATAACTTGGAACAAACTCTCTTTAAGGAGCAACAAAATCGAATTTGTATACCTTAAGGTACAAATGGTATATGTTTTGGGGAAATGTGTGTAACAAGGAGAAAGAGTCATTTCGGACACTAAAAAGTATCATATATTCTTAATTAGCATGAACAGCCGATTGGATCTAGCCATGTCCGTCTGTCTGTCCGTCTGTCCGTTTGTATGTAGAAACACGTAAGTCTCCAAGATGGTAAGCGTTATTTGGCACTGATATTGTCACAAGATAGCTTGGCACAATCTCTCTTTAATTTAAATCAATTCCTTCGACTTAATGAGCAACAAAATGAAATTTATTTCATTTTAATGAATCAGATCGAGGTAAGACTCATTTGGCATTGACACAAACTCTCTTTAACTTGACTCAATTCCTTTGAATTAAAGCAACACCTTTGCTAGTCAAATGCTTGTCACTTAGCGACTGCGTCTCAAATTAATCAATTGAATTTATTCAGGGTTGTGGTGTTATATGCCAAAGCATATTTGCGACTTGTGCGCGACAACTAAATCAATCAAATTATCAATAGGCAGGCAAACAGGCACGCCCCTGCTTCTGCCCCTGTCCCTGCCCCTGCCCCTGCTACGTTTGGAGGAAGACTAACCAAGCTGAGAAAGAAGGCGGTGCAGGGGCATGAACGGAGGCGGGGCGTGGGTGGTGCTGAAGCAGTTGGAGCGCTGGTCTAAATGGGAAAGCAATTTGTTGTGCCGCCAACGTTGGACGGCAACTAATCGATATACAAGCAGTTGGCACCACTTTGCCCGCAAAAAAAGAGGAAAAACCCAAGGGGGGTGGTTGGGCGGTTGGGTTGTGGCATGCAAAATGGAATGACGCAGCAGAATGGACTGGGGGAGGTCGAGGAGCGGAAGGAAATACAACCGCAGACGAATAGAGCAATAAATGAAACTAGAAGACCGTTACCAAACAATCAAACTAAACTAACACCCACTCCCACTCCCATAGATGGGATGGATATATGTAGACATAGAGTCATCGGTTCGTTTTAGCCACAAGAATCGTGCCAGAAGCAAATTAACAAAACTCTGGGTTCTAAAATTAAACCAAACCTCGACCCGCCCCCCAAAAGCCAAGCACAGACTGAAACCCTTTCGGAATACTTGGATGTCTATCAAAAGGAACGCAAAAGTTCGGGGGAAATCAATAAATGAAATACGAAATCAGGTGTTCAAATATAAAAGAAAACCCCCAGATAGATCGCAGAATTACCTTTGAAATTGTATCGGTTTATAGCCAATACAAAATTTCAATGGCATTTGGTATTTTTTATTTTTTTTTTTGGCTACCATCACCGGTTGTCGATCACAAAATGGGGGTTACGGGGGAGCCAATCGTAAATGGGGCTGGGTGGGGTGGAAGATTACCGAAGAGAATATTAAGGCGAAGAAAAGCGACCACGCGGGCGGAGATCACGAGATGCCCCACAGAGCTGAGGAAGCAGCAGCTGAGGAAATTGGCAGCCTTATCGATACCGCCCGCAACCATCACCACCACACGTCGTCACAATGTTGCCCAGCTCTGCCTGCAACTGCATACTTTTAGGTGGCACTGTTTCGCTCGCCGCGAAGCCAAACAAATGGCCAGCGCAGAAAAGCACAAAAAAATAAAAAAATCACGCACGCAAAGCCGCCAAGAGCAATCGATGAAATCTAAGAGAATCGAGCAAAGGCTAACACAGCTTCTCTTGGCCCAGCTGTTTAAATATAATGTACGCGCTTGGCCAAATAGAAGTAATGTGAAAAACGAAGAAAATAAGTAAATAAAATAAAAGCAAAGGCAAGGCATCCAAGGGAAAAACAGCTGAGCAAAGGTGAGATACGGTAAAGTTCAGCTAAACGCAATCGTTTCCCTTTTCAAAGCCTAATCGTACGATTTTCTAAAAATACCCGACTATCAACCGTGCGAAAAATAAAAAATGCCAACCTTTTTATTGACATCAATTCATAGTTATCAATAATCAGATCGATACCTGTTTCAGCAATTTCAAAGCCTTCTGATTAATTTATTCATCATTTTGTATTCAACAATCAGAGATATTTGTGAGCCCAAAAAAGATCATTGCTTGAGTTTTGACATGTTTTTCACTGATTATTTTCAATTACATTGCAAAATAAAGCCTCACAAAATCCCTTGAAAATAATAATTTAAGCCAGCGCCCAGTGGGCACGCCATAGCTCAATTGGCTCCCAGTATTCTGTAAAGGGAATCGATATCTTACGTTTTCGGACACTGCTGTTGTGCACAATAGAAATTTTTACATTATAATCGTCAACTTCCTGCACATTTCCCTATCAACATTCCACAATATTTCTGCCTGTGCAGCAATATGAAAAATAAAAATATTTTTGCCATTTGAATATTCAAATCAATAGCTAAAGAAAAAAGAAGGCAGGGCAGGGAACTCAAACGAGGGGGGTTAGCTTGTTTCCAAGAGGCCAGCAATTGCAAAACAACAACTGGGAACAAAAATAACAAACAAGAATAATAACAAAATGTATCAGCATTTGAAGGCATCAACAAGCAGGGACAGGCCTCCATTTGGTCACAAATTTAGTGCCACTGATGTGTGAATACGTTTAAAACCAAATATACATACGTACATATGCATATGTACATATTTATATACGGCATGGGTATGCTATACTATATGCTGGGTTGACTTTGATATTTTTGGAAAAGTTTTTCGCTCTGTCATCCGTTTTATGAGACGAGCGCGTGATTGCCGGAGCGCCGGCAGTAATAACAAAAAAGCAAACGCGTCGAAAAGCAATCTCTGCTCCCCAAAATCCAAAATCCGCGCCAATCGCCTCCAATCCCCGAAAATCCCCATACCCTCTCATCACTAGACTCGACTTGGCTCTCCCCGATCCGACCCCAGCATACAATAATATATGCTATTAGGAATATATAATACTATAATGCCGCGTGCTTGGTGATCCCTGATCATGCAGGCAGCATCAGCTTCGGGCTTGGCTTTAACTTTTGCACAGCGAGAAAAGCCAATTTCACAAATATATTCGAGAGGGGGTTACAATTTTGGATCCTTGGAAAAACTATTTCTGATTTGAAGCAGCGGGTGGGCAGCCCATAGCCCTTTTGGCTCCCAGAGCTCCCAAAAACAAAACTACAACCAAATCACGAATAAATCGGTATACCTCCTTTCAGTTAAGTAGGGTTTACAACTTTGGAGATCAATAGAAACAACCAGATCTTAGAAATTTGGTATACCTCCTAGGCAAAGGTTAAATAATTCGTTTGTAAGGGCTTCATGCTCATCTGGGGCTTAAAAAATGTGAACTTCTAGAGAGAAATTCCCTTAAAATTTCTGATTTCCTGCACTAACTTACAAGCGATACTTGAACTTGTAATTTATTATAGCTCTTTCCGAAAGGTATTTGTAATACCTGCTTGGAATATATTTGTTTAAAAAATCTTCTTCTGGTTCATTTGAGGCTCAAATCACTTGTGCTGATAAAAAAACAGAATGCCAAACTTTTGCTAGGAAATTTCTCCCTGTTTAGCTGTATCAGCAGCCAAAAAGCGAGCGTTTCTTATCAGTCAGCATCTGCGAAAGTCGCAAATCACTTATATGACTTGGCGGGCGGAGGATCACCGGATGGGAACTGCGAACCCACAACCCAGAAGCCAGAACCCAGAACTCAAAACTCAGAACCGACCCTGGCCCGCGAGAGGAGCATGCTGCGACACAGTGACTGCTATTTAAACACGGCCATAATGACAGGGCATGGTTATATTTCACACCCGAACGTTAACGCTCCGCTAAACTCCCAGGCCCAGATCTCAATGATGTAACCAGGAGGGGGTGTAGCTCCACGTAATTCTTAAATAACCCTGCCTGGCCCTGTTTACAATGCAGTTATCCAATGGTAATACAATCGCAATAAAATGCCAGAAAAAACTAAGATGCCCCGCAAATGGGCACACGAATAGGGTATTATCAAGTCAAGTCATTGCTCTACCCTATACAATTTGGAATATTTCAGTATTTCATTTCATCGGAATGCCACACCCCCCGGTCTCTTCAGTCGCCCCCTGGGACGGTTGGACGTCGTTATCAGTGCAACAACAGAGCTTGGCAAATATATATAAATTATACCTATTTGTATAGTACACATAATGGTCGAGAAAATTCCGCTTTCGTTATCTGACAGGCAGATTTCTTTACAAGATCACAGCTTTTTTTATTGTTGGTACTATATTGTACGGCAATTAAATGGGGTGTCGGGTCGGATCGGGTGGAAAAATATCACACTTATATCCCTGAACATTTCCGCTCTGTAAAGCGTATTTCCCTCTTGTTTTTATCGTTGTGCAGGCAAGGCAACAAAAGATTGACAAAGCTAACAGGAAAATGTATTCTGGATGCGTTCAACGACCTTTTTTCTTTTTCTCGCAGATTAACCAGAATCTGGACGAGTACTACCATATAACCGCAAAGTGCATATAATCGCTCAAATTTGTTTACTGCCTGGATCAGCATAGTGACTGGGCTTTTCCTCCTTCCCTCCCGAACAGCAAAACAGAACTTATCAATTTTAAGAGAGTGCTGCCTTAATCCGGCGAGAAAATTTTCCACCCGACGTATAAAACACTTATCTATATATATAATACGTGCGGTGTGCTGTGGTGTGTGCACATAGAACAATCTCACCCGATAGCCCTCTGGGATTTTCAGTCCCAAAAATTTGTAACCAAAACTCGACGTTCTCAAGCGACACTTACCTGGAAAGAAACAGAAAGAATTGTAAAGTTAGATCTATATTCAATGAATGCTTTTTAATATTTTATAATTCAGATTTATAGATTTATGGTTTCCGAAAGCGAAAGTCTAAAACCTCGAAGAACAACTCCCCCATGAGTCATAAAATAATCGAAATATCTACACATACGAGTATAAATCGTACAACTTTATAGCCCTGGTATCACGGGTATAATTAGCTCCAATTGCTTGTGTGGAAATTAAATTTAATTAGATAGAATTATGGTATTATGGTATTTTTACCTAAAATGTTCTTAAACTTTTGCACCACTTTGGTCCAACTGACGCAGGACTGGGTTCTGGCCAACTTGACAGTCTTCTCGTTCTCGGGACTCTCGTCGCTGTGATGATGATCCCTTTGATCTGATGGCTCCAGCAGGGCCGGCTCGGCACCTTGCTCGATGTCCGGATCGTTTTGATCCTGCTTGGGATCAAAATTAGCTACTGGGCGGGTTGTGGCTGATGAATTGGCTTGGGCGATCGTCCTGCGACTGCTGCTGTGCTCGCTGTCGTAGTGATTGTCGTGGCTGTGGCGACGCATCTTTACCACTTGCGCGTCCTCCTCCACATCCACATCGATATCGACGCCCAGGGCCACATCCTCCTGGATGCGAATGGGCGGTACTGAGTTATGCTTGCTCCTGCCGGAGCTATCACAGTGCGGTTCATCTTTGGTATCGATTTGGCCACTGGCCGCCAGATTGGAGGCCACCGTGGTGTTGCGCTTCTTGCGCTGCTCCTCGCTCCGCCTCTCGCGCTTGAGGAGCTGCTTCTGCTGCTTGGCCAGCAGCTGTTTCTGCTTGCGGGCAAACTTCTCGCGCAGCTTGGGGCTGCCGAACTCGTCCAGATAGTACATCGTGTCCTGCAGCCCGTCCTTGCGGTTGATCAGCTTGGCATCGATGTGCGAGTCCTCGCTGATCTTCAGCAGCGGAAAGTAGATGTGACCATCGGTGGCCAACGACTTGGCATCCCTGCGCCGGGCATTGGCGGCGGCCACCGTCAGCTTGGCCTGATCCGGTGGCGGTAATCTTAACGATCCCGATCCCGACTCAGTTTTGGCCTCCTCCTTCTCTGTGGCAGCTGGGTGACTACATTTATCCTCCTGCGTCGCTGCCTGATGCTGCGATGATGATTTGTTCTTCAACGTAATGATAATGCCCGACTGACTGTCCTCCTCCACATCGTCGTCCACATTGACGCCATCGTCCTCGTCATCATCGACGTCGTCGTCGTCATCATCGTCGCAGATGTCCACCTCATCGATGCGATCCTCGACATCGAAGCCCTGGGTGCCCGTGCTGTTGGTGCTCTTGTACTTGATGCGACTGCGCAGGATGTTTGACGACGATGACTGAATGCTGGAGGAGAGCTCCAGGGCCGAGGCAGCGCGAATCCTTGCCGGATGCTCGATCTCATCGCTGCCCACTCCGCCGCTCTCTAGGCTCTCGCTGCTGCTGTCGCCGCCGTTCTTGACGACTTTGTCGGCCTTGGAGGAGCCGCCACCTGACGGAGCCGTCTTGCCGCTGGCCACACCATTCTCGATGCCACTGTCCTGGCTGAGGAGCAGTTGCTGCTGCTGCTGTTGCTGCTGCTGCTTGTGACGCCACTTGCCGCCGGGTGGCGCTTGCGGCAGGCTCAGGGAACCGCTACTGCTGCGCGGCGGCGGAAGTTGCAGCTGCTGCAACTGCTGCTGCGAGGCACTCGACACTATTACACCGCTGTCCGCCGAGCCCGTCGATGTTTGCGATGAGAAGCGCTCGCTGAGCGGTATCTTGATCGGCTGGCTGATGATTGTATTATTATTATTGCTGGCACCAGTGCTGGCTGTGCTGCTCCTGCTGCTCGAGGATTGCGATTGCGATGTGGAGGCGCTCTGCGAGCGGGGCAGGAGATTGAGAGCCGGCGCAGCAACTGCAGCTGCCGTTTGTTTTGTTGTTGTTGTTGCCATCAGGTATTGGATGTCACGTTTGTCAAATACTCCCCCCAGAGTATTTTATAGTATTTCTTGTGTCTCTGAAGGAACTTGCACTTGCAATTGCACTTGCAGTTTTGATTATGGTCAATTCTTCCGCACAGCTTCGTCACTTTTGAATTCTTTGAAATTCTTTTCAGTCACATTGCCTGCATCACATCCAGGATGATGATGATAATTTTATTAGGGGAAGGAAAGCAAATGCATTAATTTACCGCTTTCCATTTGAATCGAAATGTTTAGCTTTCGAATCAAAATCAAAATCGAAATCAAAATCAGTTGTTTTTTTTTTTATTTTACGCTCAAACAACACACACACTTGGCGGCTAAATTTAGCCAAGCATTCGTTTTTGACACACAAAAAAAAAACACAAAAAAACAGAAGAAAGGCAATATAAATAAAAGGCAAACAAAATAATTTTAAATTTAAACCCACGCACGCAAATACACGGGAGAGGATAAAGGCAAAGACGTTTTACGTTTTTCCTGCCCAATTGTGATGGCTTTTCAGCTTTTCGGCGTTTTCTTTTTTGTTTTTTAAACAATTCGCTTGCGCTGTGCTGCGTGTTTTTTGCTATTTTCGTTGCTGCTCGCCTGTGGCTTGTGTGGCTTGAGGCTTTTGGTATTTTTGGGGCTTTTTGCGTGCAACATGTGCGGCCGCCTTTGAGGTCGCGAATGAACTGAGAAGCCGAGAAATCGAAACTGGCACGAGAAATCGAAACTGGAACGGCGGAAAGGAACGGCAACAAAGCGACGCCGCTACGCCGCCACTGACGCACGCACAACACTGGGGGAATGGGCAATGGGAAATGGAAAATGTGGAACGCTTGGGAAGAGAGCCCAGCCCGCCCCAAAGCAAACGCGAACTTTCTGTGCTTCTTTGAGCAGAATGCGTCGACGCTTTTGTGGCGTCTTGGAATCTTTGGAAACGAAACGGCTGCAACACAGTGGGCCCAGGCCCAGGCCCAGGAACGGCTGCACTTCCCCACAAACGAGCGATTGATAAGCTGGCTCTCTTTTTTTTCTCCCCCAAAAGCCTTAATCTTATCAGCATTTTAAAATGGCTTTTTATCAGCCTCAAAAACAGCAACAACCATAAAAGAATGAAACTGAAAACAATAATAAAAGAAGAGAGGAATTTTTATTTATTTATGCATACTCGTCGTATGCCGCCCCGTTGTACTGTTCTTTTCTTGTTGCAGCCCGGCCCGACCAGGCCATAATTTACAATTTATCATATCAAGGGTGTTAAAGTTTAAGCTAAAAGTGCGGCCGTGGTGGCTAAAAACAAGATCGAAAATATGAATTAA
Source organism: Drosophila ironensis (assembly GCA_021223825.1). Classification (NCBI taxonomy): domain Eukaryota; kingdom Metazoa; phylum Arthropoda; class Insecta; order Diptera; family Drosophilidae; genus Drosophila; species Drosophila ironensis. Next base: position 706,572 of record JAJJHQ010007832.1, on the reverse strand, counting down.
GCAACAGCTAAGCGAAAACAAAAGCCAGCTGGAGGATTATCGGCTATAAATACTAGTCCCGGGCAATAAATAGATCATCGAAAACAGTCACCGAAAGTCTGTCCGCCCAAGAGAGGATTAAGCGCATTCTTTTCGAATAACCGATTATTCAGGATCATTGGCTATAAGTACTGGACCCAACAACCTATTAAATATCCCAATAAATGGATCATCAAAAGCAGTCAAGAAATTAAGTAATCACTCAACGAAAGTCTGTCCGTCCGTCCGCCCAAAAGAGGGTAAAGTGCATTCGTTTCGAATAACCGATTATTAAGGATCATTGGTTATAAATACTTGAGCCTGACAATAAATGGATCATCAAAAGCAGTCAAGAAATTAAGTAATCACTCAACGAAAGTCTGTCCGTCTGTCCGCCCAAGAGAGGTTTAAGTGCATTCGTTTCGAATAATCAATTATTAAGGATCATTGGCTATAAATACTTGAGACATACAATAAATGGATCATCAAAAGCAGTCAAGAAATTAGGTAATCACTCAACGAAAGTCTGTCCGTCTGTCCGCCCAAGAGAGGTTTAAGTGCATTCGTTTCCAATAACCTATTATTAAATATCCCACCCATAGAACCTCAATCAGCCATGCTAATTGATAGAAATTGCAATGACAGAGACTGGCAAATAACATTCCGCAAACGCTGAATGGGTGGTTAATACTATTTACCCAGTACACTGCCGTCAGCCGCCTGCGGTCTGTGGTCTGTGGCCGTGTGGAGCGCAAACAGGATAATGGGCGAATGAGAAGGAATTTTCCGAGCACGACGCATTAACGCAAATTAGAGGAGTGTCCTTCTGGCCAAATGAATTGGAGTGAAATGGAAACGCGCCAAACGAGAGACCAACAACAAGCTGCGAGGCACAAAAAAGAAAAGCAAGCACCCGTCGAAGAAGAACGGTAAACTTATAGGAGAAGGTAAACACGAGCGCTTCAGCAAATGCAATATTAACTATACACTCGCCGAAAACTACAATGTTTATTCACCTCTCTGACAACCTACACATTTGTGTGACCAAACCCAAAAGGAGGTCCAGGAAATATAACCCCAAAGTGAGGGTTACCTTTCGATATTTAGTCAACTGGATTGGCAATTGATCATATTTTCGCAAAGTGGACCAACCGACCAAGCGACCAACCGAGTGGTCAGCAGACAGTGCGCAATAGACCAAAGGCAAACCCCATAAAACCAACAACACAATTATTGCATGAGTCGCCATCCGTCCGTCCCCCCCGCAAAACGTGGAACGTGTACGGTTTCAGGTTGAAAGCGGTTTCAGACGATGACAAGTGACCGAAGGAAGGAGGGCGGTGGCTTGAAGTTACGGAGGGTGCTTAGGTCAGTTTGTTGGCTTAGTTGGTTAGGTCATGCAATGCCACAAAAACAAGAAAAAAATAAGAGAAAATAATAATGAGAAGAGGGAAAACAAGCTACCAAACCAATACAGTAAAGCATCTCGTGGTGCAATTACAAGATTTAAAGATACAATAAGACATTCTTGGTCCTATTCCTTCAACCCTTATTCCATCAAGGGCGTATCCACCTGAAATGGGTCCTACAATTTGACACACATGTTTCGGTGGGCCAGAATTTGAAATTAGTTCGCAGAACAATTTCCCCCAGACCACCCCCCCGGAAACTTTCCCGAACTTTCTGTGGTTAACCCAAACGCGACTTTGACTTTCGCCTTGGTTGACATTTCGCCTTAGCCCGGGAATATATGGGGCTATAGGCGTAGACACAACCCTTTGCCATCTTGCCACTGCGTCATTTGCTTTTATTTTTATCGACTTGACATTGACTTGGATTAGACACACGACCCACCGACCCACCAACCGACCCACCAACCAACCAACCATCTTTCTCACCTCTCGAATAAATATAATAGCTTATAACTTATTACGCTCGTTCTCTACGCTTGAAGGGGTTCCTAACTATTCACCAGCAGAAGGTTGCAATTGAAGGGCGAGGAGGAATTTTCCAACTTGCAAGTAAATGTTATATAGTATGATGACGCTCTCCGCTGCTTCGTTTAGGTAAACTAGTTTTCGCAAGTTAAGAAAAAACAAACACTATTTCATTTATCAAGTCTTGAATTTGCATACTGCAGTTGCGTAACTGCAAAAACTTGTAGGGAAATCCACTTGGGTGAACAGAATCTGCATATAACCATACTACACATACTATATATATAGATGTGGAATGGAAGTGAAGGGTATTCCCGGACCTTCTTGTTCGGCTTTGTCATAATTTATCAAGTGAAATTTTTCATTTGACGCCAGGTCGGAGACTTGCACTGATTTTTTCCACGTGCCGTGGGGTTCCAGGTTCGACTCAACTTTCAATTTGAATAGCAAATGAGTTGGGCGGGTTCCCAGGCCCATTCGATGGGGTTCTCTGTGCTTTTGGTTGGTTTCTTGGGCGGGTTGGTTGGTTGGTTCTTGGACTTGAACTTGCATGTCGTCAATAATGCGCCCTGACATTTGCCGTGTGGTATTAACGTTGTAATTGCCCCGCGGCATGTTCTGTTTTGGGGCTATTTTTACGGCTTTACCAAAACACACAGCTGGGAATTATTGATTCTTCGGGCATTTGTTGTGCTTTCCCCTGTCAAATCCCACTCGTTCCGGCGGTTCTCAAACACATCTATTTGATTTTATTTACTTTTTGGGTCTAGGCTATCGAACCGAATTGAATGAAAACCAAATAAAACTAAAAATAAAAATGCACAACGAAAGTGAAATGGCAAAAATTGAGAACAGAACAGAACGGACGAACGGACGGACGGAGACCCAAAAATAAATCAAAGAAACCCACTTGTCGGTGTTCCGATTCCGTTTGTTCCCATTTGCCGCCTGTTGCTGCAACTGCGGCGCCATCTTGCGGCCATTGGCGAAAGTGAAAGCGAAGAATAGAAGAAATAGAGCGCATTTTAGCACAAAACTTAATATTTACATTTCATTTGGGGCCATAAACCAAGAAGATATAAACGACTTATATGCGGGGAAATAGCCGCGGGACACACAGGGAACTATATTTGCCAAAGACTCAAGGATACCGACAGGAAGACAAAGGCAAAGGACAAAGTGGACGACGTCGGTGCATCCATCCGAGTGGAAAATATCGCAGCACGCGCACCACCCTCCATGGGGGGGCAGCAGACAACACAGTGTACATATATAGTAGGTATATACGTATATTTTATTTAATAGCAGCTTGTGCGCTGTGGTGTTATCGCCGCGGCGGTGGCTTCCTTTGCCAGCTGCTAATGACCGCCTCGGCGACTCAATCAATAATTAGAGAGCTGACCGGGGCAATTAACCCATGACAGAACTCGGTGGCAACAACTTCCCGATAGCCATCGATTCTAGCGATAGCGATAGCGATAACGATAACAATATACCCTAAAACACCCCAAAGTGATTCCGGTGATTCCTCAAGTGGCTGCCAAAAATCAAGAAAGGAAACATATAGCGATTCAAATCGAGAGATTGAAGTATCTAGGCTTGTAATCTAATCGATTGTAGGAAATCAAATAGATATGTTATCACGTTGCCGACCGGTTAAGGAATGTCTGATGAAAATCAACTCGACTCGAGTGCAAATAAGAAAGTAATTGTCGCTACTTTCGCTACTATTTGGATTTTATTGAGATTTTCCAACGGTCCACCGACCGACAACAGCCACTGTTTGTATGCACTTCTCCCAGACAGGCAATCGATAAACTGGGAAGCACAAAAAGACAATGGAACATTACCCACAAAAGGGCATAATGGCACATTGCACACAGCACAAAGGAAAGCAGCGGGTGCTGGAAAAGCCAAAGACAAAAAGAGGCGCCACCGATGGAAAATTGGAGGGAGAATGCAAAGAAAATGAAAAATATTCCACATCAAGTTGGGGGCGGAGGATGTCGGGGGGCGGAGGGAAAAATAGAAGGTGCCAGAGCCAACACGCGATTAGTGCCTGTAAAACACACAGAAAGCCTGCTAACAACCCACCCCCAATCCTCCCACTACTAGCCTCCTTTGTGGGCAACGGTATCATGTTCCAAATGGCAGCAAGAACACACAAAACAAAAGGCCCAACAAAGCACGAAAACACACAAAAACTGAAACTGAAAAACAGTCCAAAAGTCAGGCAACTGCGTCTTGCCAAAATGCGATAATTTGTGGTGGTAATCAGTAAATATCGCATAATACAAGATATACTATATGTATGTAAATACGCATTAAACCACAAATATATAAATTATAATGTTCAATATTTACGGATTAGAGTAGACAGATCGCTGTGTGTTTGCTCGTATCATTAGAGCGGCAATTATATGATAATTATTTAACCCACTTATATGACAGCAACGTGACAGAGTCTGGTGGGAAACAAAGAAGCTCTAGAATCGAGGCTGTGCATCTAGAAATCAATCGGAATCGGAATAGGAATCTGAATCGGAATCACTATAAACAACAGATAAGATTTGTGAGCAGTAAACAGCCAAGTATATATAGATATTGGCTATATTGTTACAGCAAGTGATACCTAGATCAATCAAATCTGATCCAAAGTCCTTGAATGATGCTCACTAGCTGCGGATCCACTTTCGCACCTAAACCCTCACTCGCTACTCGCCACTCGTCAAGTTTCCGCCAATCCAGACAACTACTAGTTGTCGAGTGGATGGTAGTTGGCAGTTAGTCACTTAGCTCTAGAATCAAGGCTTTAAAACTTGCAATCAATCGGAATCGGAATCGTTTCTAGATTAGATTTTTGAGCAGTAAACCGACAAGTACATAGATATTGATTAAGTTTTGACTGCAAATGTGATAGCTAGATCATCAAATCTGATCCAAAGTCGCTCAGTCGCTGGAGATCCACTGTCGGACCCAAACCCACATCACTCTCATTCGCCTACTGAATGGCAAGTTGCCGCAAATCCAGACAACTAGTTGTCGAGTGGGTGGTGGTTGTTAGTCAGTTGGTAGTTAGTCACTTAGCTAGTGGGCTGTGGACACACACGTGCGACACCAG
>JAJJHQ010007832.1:613021-701428 GCA_021223825.1 Drosophila ironensis | reverse complement strand
TTTTGACTGCAAATGTGATAGCTAGATCATCAAATCTGATCCAAAGTCGCTCAGTCGCTGGAGATCCACTGTCGGACCCAAACCCACATCACTCTCACTGCCACTCGCCTACTGAATGGCAAGTTGCCGCAAATCCAGACAACTAGTTGTCGAGTGGGTGGTGGTTGTTAGTCAGTTGGTAGTTAGTCACTTAGCTAGTGGGCTGTGGACACACACGTGCGACACCAGGGGAAAAAAAAAACGCACAGCTCACGCCGACGTTGCCCCATAATCTTATCAGAAATGGTGAGGGGAAAAATCAAGCAAATTGCGCCTAATTAATCAAAAATAATAATATAAAAACGCTCTTTGCGCCAAAGTGAACTTTGCACGCAGTGTGTGTTATATTTTCGGGATTTAAGTGCTAATTAATTAGAATCGAAATGGAATGGAATGGAACGGAAAACTGCAAAGGTGCGGAATGGAACAGGCACCATAAGCCACACATCCGTAATATCGCCTATCTATATGGCACCCCTACCATATATAAGTCTAAAACCAAGAGCAGCGATTAACTCAAGTTGATAAACCTTTATTTCGCTCTAAAAAAGAACACAAATCAGGCAATAAAACAATCCAGCAGACCAAAATAATCCGCCTTGCTTTCTTTTTCCCGCCCCCCAAGTTTGCAAGCGTTCACGTCGCTTGTTTTCGCTTTTTACTGCACTTTATTATCATAATTACATATTTCGCTTGATTGCCAAAGACAAACAATAATAACAACAATGTCTTGCTCAATGTAAACAAATCAAAAAGTTAAATAAAAAAACAAAAGAAAGGGGAAGGAAGCAGAAAAACAACTTTGCAATGATAACAACAATTGCAAAATATTTCTGTTTGTTTTATGTTCTAGTTGAAATTTCATAATTTTTTTTTAAATAAAGAAATGGTAACAAAAATAGGTGCACTGTTACTTAACTGGGCAACTTGAACAAATCAGAAATTATGAACAGAGAAATTAATTATGTGAGAAGCACATAATAAACATAGACTATAAAAACATTATACAACTTTGCAAATAAACAACAACAAAATGAGTCAGCATATAAAAAAAATCAATTGCTTAAGATTGAACCCCTCGTTTATAAAATTTAAACATTTTCCTGGGGATTTTTGGGATCCTGTAAGCCCCCTTTTTGGATTACTCATTGAGTGTTTGTTAGTTTGTATCTTGAAGCTTTGTATCTTTGTATCTTTTTAGTTGGCTTCGACGGGTTGGAGCTTTGGCATTGACTTGCCTTAGTCACCGGACAAATTAAAAGCAAAAATACAGCAAAAATTATAAAATATTAAAGTGGCGGAGTGGCGCTGAGCTGACTAAACGGCGAGTTCCAAGTACTTGGGTTGTCCCCCAAAAACAAAATGTACACTCGTATAAATCGGCGCTCGATTAAGCCACGAAAGTCAAAACAAAACAAAAGGCAAATAAAAAAAGGGGGGAAAAAAGGCAAAGTAAGCCAGCGAACTCCCTTCAACCCGGTTTCGGGCTTGTATCTTTAACCCTCATCCATCTATTTGACGGATTTCCGTTGAGTACGCGCAAAATCATCAATGAATTGCATCAGCCAATTCATGTTTGTTGGTAATAGATCATACACTGAAAAAAAAACAACCAGAAGATACAAGGGGATTGGGGGGGGATTTCGATTTCCCGGCACCGCATTTTTCCCACACAAATTACGGGCAAGTTATCAGCCGGAAAAGAGGTCGCTTGCACCAAAAAACTTTACCAAATTTCGGGGTTTATTTATAGGCGCCCACCGCCCCCCCCTTTCCGGCCTTTCGGACAGCTGCTCTTTCCTTCTCTTTCCCCGCCTGTTCGTGCGCTCTTTGGTGAATTATTAAAGCGTGTGTCATCGGCAACAAAAATCGAAACATTAGCGAGAAGAAAACGCCGCCAGCCAACTTCTCTTCTCGTGAAAGCTCTCTTACTCACAATGACGCAATGCGTGGCCGCTTTTACGTCAGGCCTCCCGCTTTACGGCTGCGATGCTGAAGTTTCAGTTTGTGTTGCGTTGTGTTTCCCTTTCTTGGCTTTTCTTCTCGACCCCTCCCCCCCTCCCCTTGCACCACCTCCCTGCGCCGTTCGCTCTCTTTCGGTTTCTTCAAAAAGTTTTGTTTTCGTTTCTCGCCTTTGTTTTCTTCGACCCATTGTGTGCTTTCCCGCTTTGTGGCTCGCGAAAGCAAAAACAAAGCCAAAGAGAACCCCATTACAAAGGTCACTGGGTGGTACAGTGGGCCCCGTTAAAGTTGAAACACTTGCTAGCGAGCTTATGCAAGATTACCCCCTTCAATTTCACAAGAATCTTTATAAAGGGGCTTTTAAATAACTAAAATTTCCTTAACTATTCTTTTACAAAGGTCTCTGCGGGGTACATTGGGTGAAGTTGGAAAATCTGCAAAAATATCTCATTTCTATTTTACAGGGATTTCGACACACAAAATGTGTGAACCTAATTTCTATGCTCCCCTGCAGACATGACTTTCGTAGACCCAATAGAGTCTCCATAAATCCCAGCCAGATTTTATATAGGGTTTGTTGACTCAACCCTTATGCTCTCCTGCCCCGTCACGATCCACCAAAACACTTTGGTGATATCTGGCGCAGACGACAAACACGTAACATAGTCGCACTACTATGGAGCAAGGCGATAAGACGGCACATTTCCAGACATTTTCAGTGCGACTGTACTCCCATCCAGAGAGAATCCAGGCCAGTTTGGGGTCAGTTAAAACCAGACCCAGACCCACTAGGGATCGATGGGATGGAGAATTTGAATTTGAATTTGGATACAAGTGCAAATATTGTATAGCTGGCTTGGGGGCGTTTTGGGGGTAGCACGTGATGAGCGGATTATCGATGAACTTGGCGTTAAGTGGTTGTACCAATATGGGAATATTTACCCCCCGAATAAATGGCAGTACAATGTCCGGCAGGGCGGAAAATGAATTTGACATATAAATAACAATGTGCTAATTGCCCATCAACAGTGGAAAAGTTGTCTCTCTGGTCGTTTTTTTTTCCACACTCCACATTTCTTTAATCAATTATGGAATTATTGGAATAGACACAAAAGAGTTGGATGGCAAAGGCATTGCCATTAATATTTCCATGGAGTACAGAGTACTTCCCCCTTTTGGCTCCGACAGCTCCAGTTCCGTCTCTTTCCCGGTTTGCTAATTAAATTTGCACGCAAACAAGCTGGAAAGCAGGGGGGACGACGGGGCCCGGAAGAGGGTACTACTTACTAGTAGGTAGCAGAGTGCTCGAGAAGATGTGCTAATTGCGCATCTCCTCCGCTCGCTAATTGCGCCAAAAGATTCGCAACGAAACGCAAACTAGAGGTATGGGTATACGAGTATGGGTGATTTCGAAAAAGAAGAGGAACAGTTCGTGTTCCGTTTCACATTGTTGTGCAGTAGACTGGAAAGTTTTTGGCGAGCGGTGAAAAGTCGCGGAAAGGGGATGATGGCGATTTAGTTGGTCATGCGATAATTTCGTTAGACGCCACGCGCCGCTGATTAAACGCCTTCTCCTCACATCCTCACATCTTCACATCCATCCACACGACCGACCCCACCACACGACGTCCACCGCGTCCAGCCCATCATTGTCGGCCCATCCTAATTCTGGCAACAAATTTGCATTAAAAATAGCCAAAGTCGAGTGATAAATATTTGAAAGGGGGTCTGCGGGGATGGACTCGGTGTCTATTTTTGGAAAAACGAAACGTTTCGATTGTTGATCGACTAATTGGCGCCCGACTAACTGACGCTAAGTGAAACGAATCGAAATCAAATGGAATGGAACATATGCGCATCCAAAATAGTGGTAGGTAATGCCAATGGTAATGGTAAATTGTATCTCGCAGACAAATCTGTTGCAAGGCCAGCCTGACCGTTAACCCGTGCGGATTCGTAGCCACTAAACAAATCAATCAAGGCAACTAGGCAAAGTTGGTGGTAACTTTCTAAACGGTTTTTACCGCGCTTCAACTTCGGTGTTTGCCTTTTCTTTGCAGCCTTCGGCCGGCCAGCGGTCGATAATCGGCCTTGCCAATTTGGGGGGCGGCCGGCAAACGGGGGGTGGTGGTGGTGGCAAGGTGGAGTTTTGGCCGACACCAAACAACAGGTTTCGCGATGTGGTTTACTGGCCTCGCACACCGAAATAGCGCCAACAAAAGAACCAAATCAACCCGACAAACTGAATTGAACACCGCGCACCGCAAATGGCCAAACCAGAGTCTCGTTTTCGGTTTCGTGTGCGCTGTAAACCGCAAAGGTTAAAAGCGCACTTGAGGCTAAATATACTGTGTACGCATAGAGCCAATAAAACTATATAATCTAGAATCTATAATCTGGCATGCATGCCATCCTGCATTTCGTAGCGAAATCAAAAAGAAAGGCATTGGAACAAAGGCAACGCTTTTCCGCCATTCCAACATTCTCGCATAAATAAAGTGCACGCCTGGAATTTCCGCAAAAAACGTTCGGAATATCGAAAACGGCCATTTATCGGCCATATCGAGGCAACACCCCAGCGTTCACCGCCCCTTAATTGACATTTCCCTGTAGAACTCAATTAATAGATTAGTTTCAACTGGTCAATTGCCGTCGATCAATACCATCAAAATAAATAGAATAAATAAAATAAACAAAATTAATGAAAACCTGATGACAGTTGTTGTTGATCAATCAACGAGTTGATGGGGAACAAGTTTGGTATCTTTGAGATAATTCCCATTCCCGAGCAGGAAGAGTTAATCTGTCGCAAAAACAAAGTTCTACGAGTACGAGCGTAGGGAATAAGGAAGAAATTTCAATGAAATGTATCCAAAATCTGGTTATTTCAAATCCAAAGCCCACCCACACTTTGAGAGCTGAGGCTGGGGCTATAAAAAAGAATTTTAAAGCTATGATGTGTCCATTTAAATATCGATTTGTATGCCACACACAATCCCAGCAATCCAATCAAGCCGGCCAACTCACTTAATAGAAATGTGTCCGTGCCCAATAAAAAATAAGTTAATTAATTGAGCGCAAAAAAGCCACTATTATATTTCGGATCAAATGGAATGGAACACAGCGCGTGCTGTTGTCACACTTTTATTATCGATGTCGTGTGGCTTCTTTGGTTTTTTGCATTTTTGTATTCAACCGAGTCGTTGTTGTTTACGTCGATGTCGTTTATTATAATTTTTCGTATACCCCTCCCCATCCCATACAATCCCATACCGTGTTCCATACCATTCCATCCCTTCCCGATTCGATTTGAATCGATTCAATTCGCTTCGATTCCGTATCATCCTGCCTGTCCCGCTTTGTCATTATTATTGTACGTATTATTTTATTGCAAATCAAAGTGAAAAATGTTAATTGAACGATAACAACAAAGCAACAACGTCAGCAGCTCTTTGTGCATTGTGAAATACAGTGCGAATCGCAGGCTGAATTATTCTCGTATCTCTCCGTTTTCATTATTTAACATAGAAGTCCAATGAAAAATAACACACATACTTTTCCATCAGGAAAGCCTACAAAATCACTGACCTTATTCAATATCTGGGACTGGGTCGAATGCTTATCAATTCAAAGAAAAATACTCTTTGATTAATTAATATTAAATCGAAAACTGATCCCTCTAAGGATCATAAAAACCGAGTTTTAAATCAAACTGTATGAAATCAGGAAACTAAAAACGCCCAGCCAATCTGGAATTCTCGCAACCGGAAGTTGCAATCGCAAACTATCCCAGAAAGCTTATGAAACGCACTGTACGGACGGAGAGCAAGCAGCCTGGGGGTTGCACTGGTTTTTGTGCCATTGCCTTTATTTCGAATGTATTTAATTATATATATTTTTGTTGTTGTTGTTTTTGAATTCGCATTCGCAACATTTCTGGTTGCCAAAAATGCCGAAAGCCCCGATTCGAGCCCAAAATGGGCGTGAGAAACCGCCGGGAGCACTTTAATGCCGACTTTTGGCGTTTCCAGCGCGTCATCATTAGCGTCATTATGCCATATATAAATGCAAAACAACAGAGGACGACGGGGAAAAAAATATATACGACAACAATAATCGGAACGTGAAAATATTTTGTTTTTTTTTTCGTATTTTTCGAGACAAAACGCGTGGCAGAAGCGAAACATAAGTCAGCTGACTTAAGTGGGGAAGCGAGAGGGAAAATGATAAAGATTATTAAAAGCAGCAACAACTGCATCGAACGAGATCATTTCGGATTCAGATTCGGATTCAGCTTTCCATTGAGCACATGTACAAAACGTGAGATACTTTATTTAGGCTGCCATCCCCGGGGGGATTTCGGGAATATCGAAAGTGAAAAATAAGCTTTTCAGAATGATTGGTGAGGCTTCGATTTTCAGAAAGTGTTTTTTGATGGAGCTCTGGGAAGGATCTTTTAATACCAATCTAAACAATAAAATTTTTTTGCTGTTCGTTTCCTTAATTTAAATTCAGGAGTTTTGTATTACTTTCAGAGGGACCACTGCAGTTTTGACCCCCGAAAAAAGGTGTGACGAAGGCAAAGCTCCTTGCAGCCAAAGCTTTTGGCAAGGAAAGCTTCTCCCGTGCTTGGATTTTCTTATTCTTTATTTTTTTTACCCGTGCGCCTGCCTTGAACCATTGACACATTTTAGGCGTGGGTGGGGGATGGTGGGAGGGTCCAAGAGAGTCAGCTTAAGAGAGAGAAAAGCAGTGATCGCCAAAAAATAACAAAAAAGAAAACAATCGAAAGAGATATAAAACAGCAGAAAAATCAACAAACAAAACAAAGCAAGCACAGAGCAGCAGCAACAAAAAATATATCGAAACAAACGAAGAAAATTAGCAAATGCTACAAACACACATGCGTGTGTGCAAATATTTCTTCGTCTGTGCTATTTTTATAAAAAAGAAAAAAAAAACAGCAACAAAAAATGTAAAAAGTAATAAAAAGCAAACAGCCAGTAAGCCGAACGCTGCTTACTCTTTGTAAACATAAAATATTTTTGAAAAAGTAATATAACTCCCCTAATGATACCCTCAGATCCTTTTGGTATCTCTGAAATTCGCACAAATTCGACTCAAACTAAAGGAAGACCCTTTGAAAACCCTTTGAGAGGGTATCTAGGACTTTCGACAAGCAGAGTGACTCCCAAATTGCCTTCGGGGTTTACTCTTGGTAGTTACAAAAATTACATGTAAAATTCATATAACTTCCTCAATGGTGTCTTCAGATACTTTTTAGTATCTCTGAAATTTGTTGAAATTTGACTCAAGCTGCAGGATGACCTTTCAAAAGGGTTTCTAATACATCCAACAAGCACAGTGACTGACAAAATCAGTTATCGCTGATGTAAGATTTAGAAAACTCCCCTGATAATCTCAGATACTTTTGGGTATCTTCGGTCCTTACTCTTTGTAGATATCAGTTTAAAAACTTCCCTCTATGATCGTTTTTTAGATACTTTTTGGCATCTGTTGGATTGGTCGAAACTTGACCTGTGCGTGGGACGACCTCTTGGAAGTGTATCTAAAACATCCAACAAGCAAAGTGACTGACTCTCTGACTTCGACTCCGACATTTTGCCTTCGGGGGCACCATTCGGCGGCGTTGAAGGAGAAGCAGCAGGCAAAGAGGAACCAGAAGGAGGAGGTGGGGAGGCAGCAGGAGGAGGAGGAGGAGGAGCAGCCGGCACAGTTCATGCGAATTTTTTTTGGGAATTTTCCACTGGCAGAGCCGACAGCCGCCGCCGCAGCAGCAGCGGCAGCAACAACATGAATAATTCACTTTTGGCCCAGGCAGGCGGCCATCGGCAACACCAACACCGGCCTCCGCACCAATAGTGCCAATAGCGCAGTGGAAAATCCAATTAACACCGCACCCTCAAATGGAACCCTCAAATTAATTCAAAATCAAATAAACATTATATTTATTTGTCGAGGGTATCCATGGCAAGCATGAGAAATGTATTTAATTAGCACATTTAATACATTTCCTACGAAACAGCAGCTAATCGATGACACTGTTTGTTTGTATCATCTACTATACCCAGTTGTGGTAAAAAACATTCGTATTCTTCAAGAGTCCTATCATTGTCCGTTTGTCCAGAATAACATTTAATGTTTAGAAATTATAATATAAAGAGACAAACCAATTGCCCTTTCAAATTGAGCTCAATATTTTTTTTATGTGTCACAATTTTAACACTTCCATCAGGGGATTTGATTTAATTTTCCTAAGCTTATCGTTCGTTTTATTGTTTAACATCATAAGTCATATGCTTGTCTGTTTGTCCAGAAGAACAGAAGAATGTTAAGGAATTATATTATATGGAGAAAACCAATTGCCCTAACAGAATGAGCTTTTTTTTTGTAATGTGATAACACAACTTCATCAGGGGATTTGATATCATTTTCCCAAGCATATCGTATTCTTGTTTGTTTTTCCAGAGAAACTAACATATAGAGAACAACCAATTGCTTTCAGAATGAGCTCAATTTTTTGTTGTGCCCCAATTTTAACGCTTCCATCAGGGGATTTGAAACCTTTTTGGTAGGCCTTTTATCTTTTCCAGGTAAAAAGATAATTGGGTCGTCAAAATTCAGTGGCGCCCACAATTTCAACCCTAGAAACATTTTATAGTTTTTTTAATAGAATTTTAATGCAATTTTTATTTGAAACTGCCCTTTCAGATTTAGCTAAATTTATTTTCAATGTGCCCTAATTTCAAACGCTTCCATCAGGGAATTAGATTATTTTAAATCATTTTCCTAAGCGTATTATCTTTTCAACATAAAAAGAAAATTGTGAAGCCGAATTTCAGTGGCGCCCACAATTTCAACCCTAGAAACATCATATTTATTTGCAATTTATATGCAATTTTTAGCTGGTAACTGGGTATTCATAGTTGAGAGGTTCTCCACTATTTTAATTTCTAATTGTTTTCTTCGTGCATTTGTAACTATTGTCGTGCATGCTTGTGTTTTTTTTTAGGTGCAGGAGCGGGAGCGGGCGGGCATGCGCATATTTCAACATTGTCGCCAATAAGGAATTGCATGCACGTACTGCAGACCCTCCCCTGCCCTCCCCTCCCCACCCCTCGCTTGGTGCACGTACTCATTGAAGAACTTTTGCCCATAAAAGCAAATGCTGATCGCTAGAGCCCCCAGAGGAGGGGGGTCAAAGGGGGCGAAAGAGCCAGCAGCACCAATTAGCGCGCAGACGCAGCAGCAGCCAATGCACTGAGAGAAATGCCACGACAACTAATTAGGCAGCTACCAACTAATTGTACATGTAGATTTCATTTCACTTTTACCAGTGGGGGGGACGGCCAAAGGAATTTTGCCAAGTGTAGCGATGGGGAAAACTGGTTTGAAGACGCGACGCCCGCCGCTTTGCTCCGCCACTTGTTGTGCCGCCCCTGGGCCGGGTGAAAGACAGAGAGCGGGAGCCGCTAACTAAGAAGCGAGATGGGGAGAGATTGCAAAAACTTTTCCATTGATGAATTTTTAGCCGTCGCGTTGTCCGCACGTCAAGTGTTTCGCCAAAAAGAGAGCGCGCCCAGCGTATGAAGCTTTCTAGAACATTCCCTTCTCCTTAAACACCCAAACACCCAACACCCAAACGTATTAATAGATCTCCAATCCTACCTACCTACCGAATCTCCCCCGTACAAACTGACATAAACACAAATTAAACGCCAAAGATTTCACAATTCCACGAAACTTTAAATTAAATTTCAATGGGAAGCCCGTGATTTGTATGGGAATTTTTTTGGTAATACTCTTTGGGGGCCGTGGGGCAACTGATTTTGATTTCCATGCATATTGATTGGGATTATCTATTACACTGCACTCCACTGATGACACACAAAAAAAATTAACAATTGTGTTGGCACGAAATTGTTTCACTTTTTGTTTCGCCTAAACAGCTTTGGTTGTATTTTCTATTTGCTTTTTATTTATGTTTTCTTCTTTTACTGATAAAAAAGTAAATAGAGCCCGCGGGGAACGAGGTGAATCGGAACACAACGCTACGCAACGTATTGGATTGGATCGGCAAAGGAACAGAACGGAACGAGAGGAGAGTACGACGCGCCTGCTCGATGGATTCAACGCGAGTGAGCGAGTCGAAGCATCGCCATCGCCATCGCATCCAAAGGCCCCACATCCACAAAGCCGCCGGCAGAGCAGCGACAGCGACGCCGGCGCCCCCTTCCCCCCAATGCTCCAATGCTCGAATGCTTGGGGACACAGCAAAGGTCGAGCATCTAGTGAGCGGAGCGATCCGGTGGATAATTTACAGATTCTGCTAGAGATACATTCTATGGGATACATGCTCACGCCAAGTAAAGTCTAATAAACACGTTGAAAAGTGAAGTATCCACTGGCTGGGGCCACTAATTTTCCATTAGTACCTATTATTACAATAAAATCATTTTAGTATCCATGATAATTTCACAGCAAACGTTTTATCTATATAAAGGTAATTTTATAATCAAATTGAAGTGAGATATAGGCTGTCAGAGGTGAAAAATATTTGTGACATTGCCAAAAAACATTACAATTACTATATTTGTTGTAGTATCTATAACCATTAATACAATATGCTAATTTTAGATTCTAATTACTATCCAATATCTGAATGAATTATTTGAAAATAATTTATCCAAGATAATAGTATTATAAATAATATTTCAATTAAAGTATCCTAGATAATTTGACTATTAAGTACTTTACCAACTACCATTTGGATATAATTTAGAAATATTAAAAATCGTTTGAATTTGCAGTAACTTAGTGGATGTCACTAGAAACATTGCATTTGCGCAATATCAGTTAGTTTGACTTTCAGCCCCGCCTAGTGGATCGCAATTAAATTTTACAGCCTGTTTGTATTGCTTTTTAGGCATTTCCTTGTAATTTTAATACTAAGCTAACTGAATATCTTAGAAAGTTGGAGTACCTTAGTAAAGGCGGCTCCTATTTAATTGGCCCGAAGTGTGCCGGAGCATTGAACGTTGTGAAGAACCGCAAAATTGATCCGCACATGGACGGAGAGCGGCCAAGAAGTGGGCGCGAAAGCCAAGAGAGTGGAAGCCGGAGAGCCGCAGACTCGGAGAGAGTGGGGCCTGGGGCGGGAGAAAGAGCGCGCGCGCAAAAGAATTTCTAGTCAAAGGCGGCAAAAGCTCATTTGCATGCGTAGCATGTGTGTGGCGTTGTATTGTTGGAATCTTGTGCGTTGGCTTATGCAAAATAATTAGGTAACCGGCAAAGAGCAAAAAAAAACGACACAGAGAGAGAGAGAGAGCGCGGCAGCGGAAGAGAGAGTTGGGGAGCCGCTGTCAGGTAGTGGTTAACCGTTAAGCGGAAGGCAGGTAATCGGAGGACGCCCCCGAAAATGCACAAGTACCGTTCGATTAAAGAGAGCCGCCCGAAAGTATGCAAAAGTCCAAGGTCGAAGATACAACAAAGCAGAGCACAAAAAGATACACAATCAGCACTTTCATTGTGGCCCACATACAAAAAGAGTTGCATTTTCTTTGTAATTTTAGATGAAAAATGGGGTAAAAATAATTGTGACCAATATTTGGAAATCTATCATTGAAATTTTGCAATCGCAGCATTATAATAAAATATAAATTAAGTAGGGCTTGGCTTTTTAATAAATACGCAATCTAAAAAAGTTTACCACTTATTCAATAGAGTTTCGTTACCCCTAATTTCCACGATAATAACTGTCTGATCTGTTTTATGGCTTAGACTTTCGCTTACCAGATATACATAAATCTTAAAATATACAAATAGCGATCAATCGATTGTCAACACTTACCTAAAAAGAGAAAGAGAAAAATACTGATTAGGTTTGCGATTAAATTGGTTTAAAAGTAAAGGAGGGGGCTTGTGATGGGCTTATGATGGGGGAGGGAGGTTCAAATCGAGGGGGTAGACACTAACTATTCACGGACTGGACAAATTGGCGATCCAAACGCTTGTCCGTGGTCGCAATTCCCGCCGTCGGCTTCGACATGCCCTCGTGGGCAACCGACTTGAGTTTCACATCCCGATTGTACGCCGGTTTCACTGAATTCTTTTTGGTCGATATTTTTACTGTTTATCGTTAGGGTATCACAGGAGAAAATTGTTCTTGGCCAATCCCTTTTTGGAGAAAGCCCAGATTTGCGTATCGGTCGGAAGAGCGCTTGTTAGCGTCTATGCGACCGCCACTTGAATAATTCTCGCGATTCGATGGAACCAAAGCGATGCCGTTTTAGTCAGGCGTGTGGCAACAGAATATTACACAAAGGATTTGGATCAGAATTTTGACAGCAAATCCAGAACTCGAGTGATCGCTAAGGCTACTGGGATCCACACTACGAAATGCTTTTCAAATTTGAAAGGTATAGTTGCCAGACTTCATGAATTTTAGGCATGTGTATTAGATTTCTGCATGAATGCATCCAAAACGGCAAATGAATCACCTATTATAGAATTGGGCACACTTTTTTCTGTAGAGTATATTTGGGTATGAGTGAGTGAGGTAATATTTCATAATTGTACAGCAAAACTGGTGTGCAGTATTCCAAAGTTGTACAGAAAAATTGGTGAGCAACCACTCACTCACGAAGAGTGTAACCAATGTCATTTTCTGGCCTATAGAATACTGTACAGTAGTAAAGAATGAGTGCAGTATTTTAAGAACTCATACTACTGTACATAACTGTCATGCTACAAATAAATACATTCATGCAGAAGTCTAATGTGTATAGTATTCCTCCTCAGGTATTCACAAGAAATTGTTGCGAAAACATGTGCGCACATGTGGGTGTGTAGTTTTTTTTTGGTTTTGAATTTTTTTTTTATCGAATCATATGCGCAAGCATTAAATTCTCGGGGTCTGTGCCCTTGCTCTATATACGATTGTGTTGCTACTGCTGTGGCAAGGTAGGTATTTTTTGTAGATTTAATTTCTCTCGCTGGCAAACAGCATTGATAAATTATGGATTGTGGATTTGGAGCAGCGCCAAGTGCACGCAAAACGCATTTGGGGGTCGCCGATCGCGAAATGCTTGCTTAAAATGCTTAAAGAAATTAATAAATTATAAAAATAAAAATAGCAAAGCGGCAGCAACAAATTACATAAATATTTATGAGACGGCGAGAACGAACAAAAGGCAGCAGCAGCGGCGGCGGCAGCGGCAGCAGCAGCAGCAGCAGCGAGAAAACATTGCTGCATTTGCGACGCTTGCTTTGGCGCTTGGAATGCACACCGAACAGAACCGATCCGCACCACCCCCCTCAACCCCTCAACCCCCGCCAGCACCCAATCCCCTCTGGGCCCCACAAGTGGGTCATTATCTTGTTTACGCCGGACCCGATGACGCAGCGCTGCCAAGGCGAGCGGCAACGTCACCGCACCACCCGACGACGCACGATCAAAATCGCAATCGCGCAGATAAAAAAATTCAGATACTTCCATAGGACTTAATTCATCCAAAACTATACAGAAAATACTATATAGATCCCAAAATACCATTCTAGATAGATAGTTGGCAATCCCTATATAACTAACGATTGGAAATAAATAATACATCAAAAACCCCTCTCGACGCACGATCAATCGCCATCGAGTGAATCAGTAATTCAGTTACTTTCATGGGACTAAGTTCATCCAAAACTATACAGCGAATATATATCCCTAGGTATAAATAAATAAAATAAATTGTTTGTAATCCCTATAGAACTAGCGATTGGAAATACATAATACGATCAAAATTGCAATCGAGAGAATACAAATATTCAGATACTTTCATAGGACTAAATTCATCCAAAACTATACTGCAAATATAGATCCCTAGATACCATTCTAGATACATAGTTGGACATCCCTATAGAACTAGCGATTGGAAATACATAATACGATTAAAATCGCAAACGAGCGTATCATATATAAATATTCAGATATTTTCTTAGGACTAAATTCATCCAAAACTGTATTGCAAATCTACCTAGATAAATTAAGATCAAATAGGTGCCTAAATAAAGTCAATACATGTGAATATTTAAAAAAGTCATCAAAAACTTTATTTAAATATGCAAAGCCCGCCAAATTTGTTTCTGTGTAGTAAGCACGAGAGTTGAGTGATCCAGCATTTTATCATTTATTAAGCGTATGTTGCAAATTAAGGAAATCCAAATGAAATCAAGTCGAGTTTATGAAGTTTATTGAGGCAAAAACAAACGAATTATGTGGGAAAATTTATGCTTGCCAAGTTACAAGTTCCATTTTTAAAATGTGGTATCATTAAATTCCGCTGATTTTCAGCCCAACAAATTGAAATCTCTTGGAGGTTGGGAATTTAATAGATAAATCACTATAATGCATTATAGAAACATAGTCGAAAATCAAATATAAACTATAGATTGCCTCCAATAAATGGTTTTCTGTTCTTTGATTTGAGTTAGGAACATTAAGTCGCAAAATCTCTATGAATTTTAACATATTTGGAAAGGGTAAAGCTTATAATCAAATAAATTTGAAATATCCTTTTTTGACGGATATTGCGAGTCTTGCAAGCAATGGAAAGCGACGACGAAAACGCCTTTGGAGATTAATTCAAGAATTTCCGCTCTGAGCGGTCTCGCGTCAGGTGGGGAAAGGGTGGCACTGGGAAATAGGAAATGGGAAACGGGAAATGGATAATGAACGGAGATGGGTAAAGGCGGCGGAGCAGCAATCGAAAGGTGGCTGCAGGCGAGCACCTCACTTTTGAACACTCACGTTCGAGTGGGTGGAAATGCGAGTGGAAATGACGCGAGCCATTCGGAATGAAATTGAATTGAATTGAAGTGCATGCATACCGAGTATTCCGGGAGAAAACCGAAATCGAACGATATGAAAGGAAGAATGCAAGCGATTCATTTGGACAGGGCCAAAACAATGGCACGCTGATGAGTGCCACATTGATCGATGATTCGATGAAACGATGAATCGATGATTTGCCAAAGGAAAACGCATGCACTCGGCGAGCACAAAGAAGGGAAGCGCCTTGTTTAGCTTGTGTTTATTTATAAAGATTTGTGCAAATTAGATTGTGCTCTGTTTGTTGATAAATATTAATCAAGTGTGCTGCTGCCTGCTTGATGCTTGATCTGTTGTATTTTTAGAAGCTCGGATGCGTTGTCGGTATCGTTGCACTGCTTTTGAGACAGGTGGGTAGATTGGCGGCAAGAAAGCAGCTTTTCCACCTGTCGGGAAAGCGCAAAGCAACTGTTATTCACCTATTATTTGGTGAGAAAACAAAGGAAAAGGAGCAGGCATGAAAGTGATTCCCCATTTCGCCTTAACTTATCACAATAAAGGTGGGCGATTGTGATAAGGAAAAATTTGCAGCTCTGCTGATTTATATTCCAGTTTTCATTGGCTGGTTTCGGTAGACTTTATGTCTAACTTTGTTTAGCTTGTGAATGTGATTTTATTGTGGATATACTTTTTGTTTTCCCAGTTGCATTCACAATATAAACTCCACTTTCAATTGGTTTTGTAAGCTGTTTTAATCGTTTCATGCTCCATTGTTTAATTTAGTAGTCAATTTGTTTGCTTAGGTTCTGGTTCTACCTTCGATAAGGAGAATTGTTTGCTACTTTGATAACAACTAAATGTGCAGCTGTGTTTCGAGTTTTAGCCTTCCAAGTTTTATTTGGATTGAATTCCTTTACCTTTTAAAGGGTTTTCCCTGGAACTATTGTATTTACTCACAAGTCAATATTTATAGATTCGATTGTTTGGGACAACATCCTATGGCCGTGTTCGTCCGTAATATATATAGTTAGTAACAGCTATAGAAAAATGTGTGGGGTGCCGTTTGGCTCGAATTTGTTTGGAGTACCTCCCACAGGAAAATCTAAACGTATTGCGTTTACAATTAGACTGCCAAGCCGCACCATCCAGACCCCGTAATATTTACTTGCAATTTTCATAGGTAAAACGTAATATTTACCTAACATTTTCTTAGTCAAAATATGTTACTCTTGTGACTTGTGATATCATATATGTTTTCTCTTTTGCTTTGGCGAAAGGAGGTATTACGATAAAAGATTTCTAATATTTAACTCTTGATAGTTCACTAATGCCATACCTAAACAGTTTTCCTGCATAATATTGTGATATTTTTTCTTTTGTCTGCAACTACAATTTGCATAGGATTTGCATAGAATTTATCGAATTTATCGATTAAATTTTCAGTCATCTGTAATTTTTATTGGAATTAGGACATGGGACTATATTCCTTTCTTAGGTATATTGTATCTATTTGTTATTGTGTTTATCTGCATAGTATTGTGACATTTCATAGGATTTTCCTAGCAGAGTGTATCGAATTTATCGTTTACATTTTCAGTTATCTGTAATTTTTATTGGAATTATGATTAAGGTACTTTTATCTGCATTATTCCAACTTGCGATTGCAATAATCCTTTGCAAGGTATATTTGTTGTAGTTTGTTTTTACCTTTTGCAAGAAGAAATGGGATCGTGACAAATGATAGTAGTGCTCATATATTTGACTCTTGATTTGATAGGTTTTTTTAGCCTGGATAAGCAATCCTCTCCTGCATTATGATAAATTCAGATTGCAACAATCTTTTGTAATATTGCAAATGGATTTTTAAATTCGTCGAGGTGAGAAACGCGATTGATCAACATGCTAATTCTGTTGAGGAGTCAGAAATAGAGGCGGGAGGATGAAAATAGTAATATTTCCTATCCTACAACCTTGGTTTGATAGGGGTCTCTCAAGCCATGTAAGTAATCTTCTCCTGCATTATTCTAACACTCTTTTGTAATGTTTTTAATGTTTTTTTTACCTTCGTTGAGTTAAGAACCGCGATTGATCAATATGCTCATCCTGTTGGAGAGCCAGAAATAGAGGCGGGAGGATAAAAATAGTAATATTTCCTATCCTACAACCTTGGTTTGATAGGGGTCTCTCAAGCCTAGTAAGTAATCTTCTCCTGCATTATTCTAACAATGTTTTGTAAAGTTTTGTAATGTTTTTTAATGGTTTTTTTACCTTCCACGAGGAGAGAGCCGCGATTGATCAACATGCTCATCCTGTTGAGGAGCCAGCAGTAGAAGCGGAGGACGAGGAAAACGCTCGGCACCGGCGATTGCAGCGTGGACGTGGCGAAGGATGCGGCGAAGGACGAGGACGAGGAGGAGGATGAAGAGGTGGACGCCACAGCTGCGGGCGCAGTCGCCGTCAGAGTTGACGGCGAAAGAGAAAAAGGCGGAGGAAGAGACACAGGCGAGACGAAGGCGGAGGCGGAGGCAGCGCGATGTTCTGTGGAGAGTTTTTCGAGTGCCGCTGACCTTCTGCTTGGGGATTTTCTTTCGGTTGCTTCCCAAAATAAAATTGCAGCTGCACTGCACTTTACACTTGTTTTCTTCGAGTTGGCTTTTCCCTTCCCGTTTATCAATACCACTATCACTGGCACAAAAAATAAAAGCAATTATTTTCCGCTCATTCGCGCTGCTAGTTTCAATTTAAATTGTTTTTTTCCGAATTGAATTTTCGTAAAAAACACGATTTTTGAAACGCTCCTACAGAGAGCGGCAAAGAGAACCCAACTCGCGGCGAAGAAATCCCAATTGGAACTGAGCGGCAGAGCGCCAGCAGAGCAGCCAGCTGCACAGCGGGGGGCGAAGAGAGGCGGCTGCCGCGGCCGGCCCAAAGAGAGCCGCCGTTCGGCTAACTACACAAAAGAGCGAGAGAGGGCAGCCCAGTAATTGCCGCAAAGAGAGCACACTTGACTTTGCTGCCCCTCGTCTGGTTTGCCTCGAACAGCGAGCAAATATTGTAGCGCAATGCAAAGAAACGCAATGGAAGGCGGCAAGAAGAGAGAGGCCGTGTGCTGGCATGCGCGCGTCATTGTCGCCATGCGGCGAATTAATTCCGACGCCGCACAGTGGGCCGGGTTACGTGACCGACCGGCGCTTTGCATGCCAGCGAGAGAAAGACCGAAAGAGCGTAAGAGCGACAGAGAGAGGGCAAGGCAAGGCGGCAAAATTTGCAACGACAAAATGTATCGATTGGCACACAGAGAGCTGTCCGTGCAAGGCGGTGCAAAGAGAGACGCCGTGGAGGGGGGGCAGCGCGCACAGGTGGACAAAAATCAGCCAACGAGAGATGTGGGCCAGGGGGACGTCGGAGAGGCGGTGGGGGGAGAGCTGCTGATAATACTATGGAATACATTTCGCGTGCGGTATGCGAAAAAAAACAGCTGAGTAATAGTTTAAGCACACACAACACATACACAAAAACAAATGCACATGTGAAGTGCAATTTTCGATTGCTAATTTTTAAACCTTAAAGTTGATGTTATTATATAGTAGGAAGTAATATTTTGCAACCGTAAGAGTTACCCGAGTTCATAAAAAAAAAACTCCGAAAATCCAGAGAAATTGTAAAGCTATATTTGAAAGCTTTACTACATAAATATTATCTAAAATATTCCCTCGAAAAAAGGCCGCAAAAGGCTGCAGTAATGACCCAAAAAGGGGCTTTTCCTTTTCCCCGCTGACCTTGAACTTTCTTGCACCGTTGCAGTTCGCTCGCCTGCACAGATAGCACACTTTTCGGCTGACCTCGAATTCGAGTATCTATTTCGAATAATGCTCCAGTTTTCACCCCCCAAAAATCGGTCAATCCAGTAATGCACAAAGACCGTTGCACCTGCATTCCAATAATACATTTCATGTGCCCCAATTTTTGTATATAAATCTTTCAAATACCGAGAATTGTTTAGCTTTTAGTTTTAGGTTTTAGTGTAATAGTAGATGCGGTGCACCTGCTTTCAAATAAAACATTTTAGGGGTTCTTTTTTGTTTTTAAATGAATTGTTTGATATACGAGTATTGGATAGCTTATAGCGTATAGCTTATAGTGATTGAGTTTCTAAAATATTTGAGAAACTGAGTTGTAAATATTTGGGAGTTATGTGAATCATAAACACTCAAAATGTGTTGGCATCATACAATGATTCACATATATTAAGATTATCTAAGTATAATGGGGGAACACATTGTGGGACTGGTTTAAATTCAGCTTTACAAGCACTACCAACTTGTAGCTTCTATTGATTCTGGTTTTTAAAGGTACTAGAGGGGTATACTAGAGGGGTATTTTTGGATGTGGTTACTATGAATTCAAGTCTTTAGCTTTAAGATGGTTAGTAATACTCACTGCAAGTTTTAACGCCTCCCAGGACGAGACTCGGCGACTGTTTGTTGCCCTCGGCGAAGGAGGAAGTTCTTGGACGACCGCTCATGGTGACGCTTATCGGGTGCTTCCTTCCTTTACCGTTTCCGTTACCGTTACCGTTACCGCAACCTCTCTACCGCTTCCGCTCTACTCTCCTTCCGGTTTCAGGCTGATGGTACACTGTTATATTATTATATTGTGCCTCTCTGGGATGGTGTACTCCTGGCTTGGTCGGTATTACGATTGGTTCTGCTATTGTTAATTATTGTTCTTAATATTGCTGCTCGGTTTGGTTGCTGTTAATGCAATCGAAATTGCAGCAAAGCTTCATCAATTTTGTTGGTTGTTTTGTTTTTTACTAAAGCTGTTTTTGGGATAGCTTGTTCTTTGCTTGCTTTCTTCAAGATTCTTTCCAAGGAAAAGGGCTCGCCGGGGGGTGGGGGGTGAAGAAAAGTGGGGGGAAAACAGCTGTGTTGTGGTGGTGTGCTAGCGATAATTTATGCCCCGACAACGAAAAAAAAAACAGAAACCAGCACTGTTGGCTCGGCGCTACTGCTGTTTGCTGGTCTCAGCTTCTGTAGAATTTGGCGTCAGTGGCTGCTGCTGCTTCTTCTGCTGCTGCTGCTGATGTTTTCCACTGCAATGCACGGCCATTGATTGGCATGCACGCCGTTTTCCTGATCTTCTCTTCTTTTTTTCGACAAGACGGCAGGCAAGACTGTCTCCACCGCACTTATCTCCCTCCGCGCTCGCTTTTCCTCGGCTCCCGAATCTTCTTCAATCTTCTGTGCTTGCTATTCGTCCCTTTTTTTGTTTTCTATTGTTTGCTTTGAATTTTCCGAGTTTTCCTTTTTTCTTTTGTTTTTTTTTTGTTGCTTCTAATTAATATTCAATACACACACCACACAAACTCGTCCAAGGACCAAGTAACTGTTCAATTGGCTGAAAATTGTGCGAAAAAACAAAAAAGATTATTAGACAAACAAAAAAAAAGCAAAAAAAATAGAAGGGGGGAAATATGAACTAAGCGCGCGCGCGTCACTGTCACGTCACGTGTTTTTTTCGCGAGCTCTCCGATTGCTCTTCTCGATTGATATTTTCTTTGTAGTTTTTGTTGCTGACTCATAAAACACACTCTTGGTTTTTTTTGTTTAATTTGTTTTGTTTAAATTGAGCTGCCTCTTCCCGAAAATTGCACAACCTTTGCTAGTCTATTGGCTTTGTTTTTTGTTTTTTTTTAGCTGGCAATTCTGCAATTGTCCTCTCTTCAGTTTTTTTTTTGGATTGGCAATTCTTCAAAAGCGAAAGCTCGGGGCCTGCAACGAAAGGAAGAAGAAAGGAAAAGGCATTTAGTTAAAATATTGTCAATATGCAGCAGTGCACTCCACTCCACTCCACTCCAATTTTGTAGTGCTTGGCAGGGCTTAATTCAATTTACTCGTAAATTGTGCAAATTGCAGGTAAATTGAAGCTAAAGGGAGCGAATGCAAAAATGAAAGGGGAGAGAGAAAGGTGAGGGGTGAAGGGTGACGGGTGACGGGTGAAGGGTTGACTAATGCAAGCCCCCGTCCCCCTTGTTTCCCCCCTCTCGCTGGGTCAACAAAATAAATTGCCTCGTAATTCACAAACAGATGTTAATCAAAGAAAGGGACGCACAGTCCCGATTGATGGTGCGTGTAAGCGGGACAGCGGGCAACGGGTCAGCTGGGAAAACCACAAAAAAAAATAAACGAGAAGAAAAAAAAACAAGAATAAAAAACAGCATAAAAAAGGGTTAGGTCAGTTCAAGCGAGAGACGGAGACGGAGAGGACGAGAGAGAGCGCGGTAATTGCGGATGCATTAGTCAGAATTCAGAGGCTAAGGATAGGGCGTGGCCCCAAACTGATTGACCTATTTGACAATTACCAACCCCCAAACGCTCGCCACATAAGGGTCACCCTGCCGAAGAGTAGTCCCCCCATAATAAGGCCATGCATTCAAAATTCCTCAATGAATTTGTGCCCAGATAGGGTAGCAAGTATGAACAAAATGTATCAGATACATATATGATCCAGTACTTAGAGTGGGATAATGCCGAAAAGGTACTTTAAATTGGGAATCAATTTCACCTTAACACAATATTTCTAAATATTTTCAAAGGCATTTATATTATATGGTCTACTCTTGTTCCGAGAGTAGGATAATATACTGCCTAAAAGTACCTAGATATTGCAGTACCTTTATTTGGGAGTGAATTTCATCAAAAAAAAATATTTAACTCAATATTTGCATTTATCTTATATTGATATTGCCTGCTCTTTGCCTAAATGTAACTGCCTAAAAGGTATCTAAATCAGTCATGGGCAGCCTTTGGCTCTTTCGGCTCCAAAAAACCAAAACATGTGAATGTCTCGAAACAAACGAGTCTACAAGGGAGGTGTCTGTTCCCAAGTTGAAAACCAGTGCCCTTCGCTGATCTAAATAATGCGAAAACTTTATTTGGGACTCCATTTCGCCTTAAAACATTTATGTCAATATTTATTTAGCCACTGTAAATGTTTTTCCTAAAGCGGTACCTAGATATTGCTTTAAACAAAGTCTATATAGAATAAAGCCTTTCGTAATTGGGGGTTTCATTTACACACTTAATTCAATCTCACACGCAAACACGTTAGAACAACTTTTAAAAGCCCCAACTTGACAAACGAGCCCGTTTCAATTTAATTTATAAATTTTCCCAGCCACTTTTATTTTGTAATTGTCAACAATTACATTTACAATTACAATTGCAAAGGTTTGCCAGCGCAAACAATCCAATTAGGGCCCCCGACCAGGTCCTTTGATAGAGTCCAGTGGAAAAAAAAAACATTAAATTAAATAGAGAATTTAATAAAAGGCGAGAGAGAGAGAGAGCCAATGAAACGAGAGCAGGGAGCCACATGGCCGTGTGCCAATTGCCTGCGACCGCCTGACAATGACACCATTTAATTTTAAATAGATCAACGGAAAGCCAAAGAAAACCCGCTCTCCAAAGGCGGGCCGCCGTGGGGAAATGGAGCTAGGGAGACGGGGATGGGGATGGGAAGTGGGGAGTGGAGGAGCAGCAAGTAAATTTATGAGTTTCCACCACGCAAGTCGAACAAACTGCATGCAATAAATTTGAGACCAATAAAAGGACGAGACCGGGTGCGAGTTGTAGGGTAAAGCGAAAGAGTCCATAAAAATGGAAATGCCCTTGTAATATCACCCCCTAGTTCAACAAGACTTGCTAATAAGTTGAACCACCCCAAGGAATATTAATAATAAGTTGTTCTAATCAAGTTAGGGCCTTCGGTCTTCTATTAGCCTTTAGGTAACGAAAGCATTACAAGAATTACTAGAGTTTGGGTCTGCTTGGTGTTGGGAATGCAAGGAAACGAAGCAGTACTACTTATCGCCATAATCCCCAAGTAACTTTAGATACCGGTTGGGAGATTGAATTTTTCTTAAGGTAATTAAAGCCGGGCATATACATGAGAGATATCATAGTGCTGCCATAAATAAGGATTGAAAAAACCATTGGTTACCGAAGAGTATAACTAGTTTTGACAGTAACAAGTTGAAGCCTCTAGGAACCATTGATTTTGAACTAGTATAACCAATTGAAACTTTCGGAAAAGCAACCAATTTTAATTTATAGAGTTCTACTTAGAGTTATCCCCCAACGTGACTCCGGTTAGTAATCTATTAGTAACGAAAGCTAAGCCCCACAAATAGTAGAAGAGTGGAGCCCGAAGAGTGGAGAAGAATCCAAGTACTAGGATTGTGATTAACCTGGTATTACTAGGAAAGATAAATATTAACCTGTTTAAACTAATTTCAAAGCTGGTAAAATAGTTGATAGTCCCCAAATTAACCTAATAATAAGCTCTTCTAATCAGGTTAAGACTCGCCTGTTCTGTGATTGAATTAATCTCTAGGTAACGAAAGCCAGGCCCCACACAAATCGCAAGAGAGTGGAGCCCGAGAAAGAGAGAAATTTGGGGCTTGGGGAGACCCAACAGAGCGAGACGGAGATAAGAGAGATTGTGTGTGTGTGCGTGTGTGTGGGGCGACAGAGCGACGATGACAACGAGGACGATTCGTTGGCTGCGCTGCTGCTGTCGTCATGCGACTGCCGCCATTTGACCCACAAAACCAAATGCCGCAGCGTCGCAAAGGTTCTCCAATTTCCACACCCGCCCATCGCCCCCTCCTTGGTGGGTTTTTCCCTGTTTTTTTTTAGGTCCCCGCCATCATAAGCTCATTTCCATTCATTCAATTAGCTCATTCAAAATTTGACCAAAGGCAAAACAACAAGAAATGAATAGGTAGGTACTGCATAGGTGGGTTTGTGGGCGGTGCGGCGGCGAAGGTCGCTCTCTGGTGGGTGTAAAATTGCGTGTTTGGGCCAAGTAAATTCGCACAAAGCCATCTCTCAATGCGGTAATTAACGCGTTTGGCGTTTGCCTGCTGGGAACGGGGATATTCGTGGAATTTTGGCCAAATTGAGGCGACAGTCCTGCCGGGCCATAATCCGTCTTAATTCCGATTTAATGTCTAATACAAATGAATGCGAATACCTTTCGAAACAACTCTATGCAAACCTGGTTCGAGGCTTCCTCTGCCGCATTATCTGCCCTAAGAGGTTTAGCCATGAACATATATATCAAAGGCATTTCTCAGGTCCCATATCTAATAACCTTTTCTTTTATTCAATGATGCTGACACAGGGAAGGCGCTTGCTTTATAAATTATCGATCGACGGGGGCGGAAAAGGGGCATAATATTGTAAGTATTGCGGCTGCCTGGCAACCCAAAAAAAAACAAAAAACACAAAAAATTATATATACAACAAATAAAAAGAAAGACTAAACACATACAACAACATCGAGAAGAACAAAAAAATATGAAATAAAATCATGAAGAAAGGAAAATCAATGCGCGATGGCAAGGGGTAAAGGTTAAGGGGGCATGTTTGCTGCCACACTCCAGAAAGTATGCTATGGCATTTCGCTTGCAAACATTTCATACAACCCACACACACCCACCCTGCAACCCCCCGACGAGGCATTCGACGCCCGAAACGCCTCCAAAAGCGAATCCATCAAGGTTAAAAGCGTCAAGGCAAACATTTTGGCAGCACTAAAAGGCCAAAAAGGGGGCGGGCCGAGAGGTTGGGCGGTATTGAGAGAAAGGCAAGCGGGTGACGACAGCTCCCACGCTCTTTGCCTCCACTTCCACCCCCCCTCCCTTCCACACGAACCCCCCCGCAAACATTCGGAATACTTTTAATTATACAATACACAGTTGCACGAATAGTGTATCATCGATCAATTGAGATTAGCATCGATGTCCTAAATATGGAGAATATTTTAATATATATCGATGGTTTAGTGGTATTTGGCAATACCATTTCTTCGAAAATTAAGTTGATACCAAAGAGAGAATATTTTAGAAGCACTTGGGAATTATACAAATGCCTGATACGATAGGAATCGTAGATGTCTATGGATAGCAATCAAAAATGTGCTCTACGTTAGGTCTATTTGTTATCAAGGAAATTATTCAGAATTTTAATATTTTATAGGTATACATCAATACTACAAATAGGTAATACCGAGTTTCTATCAATATTTCTTTACCAAGTGGGTAAAATTACTGGATGGATTCATTCCATTTCTTTTCAAAATTGTAATACAATTATACATGTTAAGTAAACCTCCATACAACAAATAGGTTTTACCAAGTATCTCCTATTTACTTTCTTTACCAAGTTGGTAAAATTTCTGGATGGATAGATAGCAACCAAAGATGTGCCATACGATAGCTATATTTCCTATCATTCCTTCCATTTCTATTCAAAATTGTAATACAATTATACAATTTAAGTATAGTCTACCTTAATACAACAAATAGGTTATACCAAGTATCTTCTTTTTTATTTCTTTACCAAGTTGGTAAAGTTACTGGATAAATGAATAGCAACCAAAGATGTGCCATACGATGGTTCTATGGGTTTTAACAACAAAATTATAATACTATTATATAGATAAACTTTAATGCATCAAATGGGTTAGTACAAATTTCCTTCATTTGATTTGAACTACTCTATTTGCCTTCCTACTCAATTACTGGATTGATTCATTTATTGAGGAGTATTTGACATGACATACTCGAAATTCCAGAACGTTGTTTGCTGTGCATGGCTGGTGTGGCTCGACTTGATTGTTTGTATTCCAATTTCCCAAAGCCATTAAACTATTGGCAGTTCGATTCCCTCGAGTTCGCCTAATTGAATTTAAAATGGAGCCTTATGAACTGCTGCTCCGCCCCCCCACGGGCCGGGTTTTCCCCATTTATTTGTCCGCCAAAGCGCCTCCCCCTTTGACCTCAACTGAACCGTAGAATCGTACCGTACCGTAGCGAACCGAACCGAACGGAACCAAAGTGTCGCCAATGGGGATTATTTTTGGCAAAAGGAGGCGGGGCACATCGAGCCGACGCCTTTGCGAGCGCGTCATAATTTTGCTGTTGGTCTTTATTTAAACTTTTTGTTTTTGCCGCCGCCTCTGCTCTTTGCCGGCTATTTTCGCGTGCCATTCCCCACACACACGCGTATTTTTAGTTGCCTCCTTTTTTATTTATTGACACACGCGCCCCACACACCACCACAGCATTTGCATGTTGCTCGCCCCCGTTCCCATGTCCAAGGAACTCCCTCCAAAACTAAGGGATTACAGGGGGGATATTTCATCAATTGGTTCGCAGTTTCTTATTCTCCTATCGCTCTTCCCTTGACCAAGTAACTCCCTCCAAAACTATGGGATTACAGAGGGATTTTATCAATTGGTTCGCAGTTTCTTATTATCTTGTCCCCGTTCCCTTGACCAAGGGAACTCCCTCCAAAACTAAAGGATTACAGGGGAATATTTCATCAATTGGTTCGCAGTTTCTTATTCTTCGATTAAGGAAAGAATTCCGGAGACTATCTAGCCGCCCGATCAACACGTTGCTGTATTATCTATCTCCCTAGGCATTTATATAGCCTATAGCCTAAAAAACAGAAGGTAACACATTTTAAACAAACACCCAACAAAGAACCAAAAAGCATATAGTAATCTTATCTGGCTATGCCCGCTGCCCCCGGTTGAGGGAGTTGGAAATCTTTGGCTTTATTTTGCGCTCGATTCTTTTGTTTCGAAACGTTTTGGAAACAATAACAAGCCAGGGGCAGCTCGATTGTATCAGTTTCTAGATAGCAAAAGGTGTTCCACGATTAGGGGGATTTTTACTTGTTAGCCAATGACCGGCAACTATACCTAGTTTTTTTTTTAACCAAAATTTACACTTGCAGTTCACTTACTTTTTCCTCAAGAGGGGCGGCTTTGCTCTTCCAAAACTATGGCACTCACATTAAAAAAAAGAAAACGATAGAATCTATGGATAATTTTGGATGGCAGGTGGACCGGCGACAGGAATGCAAATTGCAAAAATTTTCACACTCGCACGTGACACACGCAAAATTATGTAATTGCCGCCAGCAGCTGATTTTTGGCCAATAAACACACATATCCATAAATTTCGGGCGCTGGCAAACTGGGTTGATTTTTTGGGGCTTGGACGGGGTGGTATAGGGTATACAAGATATTGCGAAAACTAAGGCGAACCGATGACTGTGCCAGCGTGTGCGTGTGTTTGTGTGGTTGTGGAAAAACGTGGAAAACGGGCAGCGCGGAAAAATCGCATTGATTTCGAGTCCGCTGCTGGCTAAATTCGACTGACATCGAAGAGGCAAAAAGCTGTCCGCCAAGCCCGAGAAATGAGAATTCAAAGAGCGAAAGCGCATCGGTAACGAGCGAGCCAAAGGCGAAGGCGAAGAGAGAATCAGGAGCACAGGATGTCGCGACTGCGACGCAACTAGTGCTGTTTGGCCTTTTCCAACACTGCCACGCTCTCACAGTTTCCCGCCAAAAAGAAAAGATGTCCCTTGATTTCGGAAAAAAACAGCAGCTTAGCCTAAAACGTTGAATCGTTTCGCAGCTACAGGGAAATTCTATGGGCCCCGAAAATCAATTAAAACATCGTCGCACTCTTCTTGTTGTTGCCAAGCATTCGGCAGAAATAATCGATAAAACGTTGGCGGCGTGCAAATGTGTACAAAGTATCGGAATGAATGTATATCCTTCACGCGCAGGACACGAAGGACAGGGCAGAAAACAGGCACGGAGCAGGCACACACAGCGCAGGGCGCATAAATGGGGATGGGAAACAGCTGTGGCAGAGAAAAAAGAAGCCTGCATCTTGGCTATTGGCTTTTATTTAGTTTTTTATTTCACAAAAGCGTTGCCAGGCAAAGCACGCACACGTGCCCAGGAAGTTGATAACTCTGGCTCTCAATATATACTATATATGGTTTATACGTTTCTATAAATGTGTAATTATAGTATGTATTGTACGAGTATGTGCCCCTGCAAAAGTTTCGTGGGCGTTGGTGGGTCTGTGTGGGCGTGATGTCGTGTGTCGTGTAGTCGCATAGCGTGCAGTGTGGCAACTGCTCTCTCTCTTGACATGAGGCACCCTCCTGTCCACCCACCACCCCCCCTGTCTCGCTCTATCAGCGGAGCTAGCCATCCTACTCTCACCGTGCACCCTGCTGATTGAATTTTACTGTTCAGGCATTTCCCTTAACAGCGANCTCTCTCTCTTGACATGAGGCACCCTCCTGTCCACCCACCCCCCCTGTGTCGCTCTATCAGCGGAGCTAGCCATCCCACTCTCACCGTGCACCCTGCTGATTGAATTTTACTGTTCAGGCATTTCCCTTAACAGCGAAACCCCGAAAATGCAGTCAAAATTCAAGGCACTTGAGTGACAAATGCAGGGCAGCACACATTTGGGGGATATTCATTTTCATACTAGATTATTCTTAGCCCTAGGCCCTCAATATAAACTTATTCCTATTAGGTTCTCCTCCGCCCGATAGCTAATACCTTTAAAAAATCAACTTTTTAACTCAAAATAACCTCAAAACTCTACCGTTTTCCGGTTGAGCAACAAATATCACATCGACTTTATAGATAATCCTATTAACCGCTCCTTATACCACTAATTTTGTCGTTGTTTCAGTATCAACTAGATGTTTTCTTAGATAACCCATCGACTTCATTGGGTTGTACAAAATACCCCCAATTAAAACCCAATTTCTTGGGATATAACCCATCGACATCATTGGGACAGACAATCCTTTATGGATAATACTATTAACCGCTCTTTATACCACTAGCTTTGACGCTTTTTCAGTATTAACGGATATTATCTTCATATAACCCATCGACTTCATTGGGTAGTACAAAAGCCCCTCAATTAAACTCAATTTTTGGGAGATAACCCATGGACATCATTGAGACAGATTATCCTTTATGGATAACCCTATTAACCGCTCTTTATACCACTAATTTTGAAGCAGTTGATACTTAAACTTGATGTTTTCTATAGATAACCTATCAACTTCATTGGGTACAAGAAAATATACCCCTAATAAACTTAATTTCTTGGGAGTCCATCAACTTTGTAGAGGAAAAGCAAGCCCAGGAGTCTAAAACAATTGTGGCAGCTATAATCGACAGTTCCCACAAAGTTTGCATTACTCTATTTGTTTATACATCTCAAAGCCCTGGCAGTTTCACGTTCCTTTCGAACGCTCGATGGCAATAACTTAACGTTTAATTGTTCGGCTGCCAGCATTTGGCTCGCAAATGAAAATACAAACACAGGCCGGTGACGACAAATGAAATCAAAACTTAAGCCGCACGCGTTTGCATCGGAATTCCTGGGGTTTCAATTTTTGTTGATTTATTTGCATTGGCTTCACTTTTCAATGTCACACGCCGTGCAAAACGTTGCACTTTGCAGCAGCCAGTATAACAATAATAATTTCAATGGCTTGCGGCAAGCGCAACCGAAGCAAACACAAAGAATTTTCGCACAAATTTCGTTTTATTTAATTAAAATTTCGTTGACCAGAACGTCTCCGGGGTGTTAATTTTATGGAAACGTTCAATTCAACTCGCCCAGACGATACAGTGGGTCAAAAATACTGTCATTTGAAGGCGTTACCAGACTAGTACTTCTGTTTTGGGCAGTTCCCTTTAGCGAGGCTTTAATGTATTACCAACAAATTAATTTTGTGCCACTGAAGCGCCAAATGAGTAAAGCAGTCGGACAAAAAATGGGGTAAAAAACGAACACACTTGACGCACTTTCCTCGTTCTTTTACCTTTCTCTCTTTGTTGGCGTCAGGTGTGCACATACTATACACATGTACGTACATATATGTGGGTATATATGCCGCACAGCTGACCGATCTTGGTAGGGAAAAGCGAGCCAATTGCTCACCAACCCGGCGATGTGTTTGACATTGTCCTCCCTGCGATTGCCCCTAAATTTAGGAGTGAGTTGACCTTTAAACTGGTGATTTCTTTACCTATAATTTTTTGACATTTTCAATGCAAGCCAGGGCCCCAAATTAAGCCATGCTACGATTAGTTACCCTTTATATTTTAAGCTACAAAATCAATAGTTTGATATTGTTCCCACTAAGTTTATAGATTTTCAATTAAGTTTCCAGGGAGCTGCGCGGGTTCTCATAATTAGAAATTTAGGCCTTGGCCTTAGGAATACTATTCACTGTTTAAAGTTTTGTTTTGCGATTGGGATTTAATAAGAACGCTAAAAATACTCCGCCAAAAGAGCGTCAAATTGAGCAGACTTTCGATATTATTGGACTTTTGGGAAGGAGTTCACCTGTGATCTTAAAAACTATTGATTATGTCCTTACGAATAACTTATGGGCAGGTGTAGGTTCTTATAATTTTCAATTTATACGTGAAAACTTGTCAGAACTATTGATGGAAGTACCAAAATACCAAAAAATTGTCAGAAAAACTATCGATATATAGCCATGCAAGTTTTTTACGGTGACGGGCAATAATTTGATGTTTGTTATCCCTAACTTTTTGACAGGTGCAGGTTCTTATTTTTGTAATTTTTTTATTACAAAACTATCGATTAGATCAGCGATGGGCAGCCTATAGCTCCTTCGGCTCCCAAAAGCTAAAAGCTGTGAATGTCTCGAACAAAAGGAAATCGACATGTACACGTCATTCGAAGTTGACGCCGAAAAGGGAACTCGGAGCCGAAAGTCTCGAACAAAAGGGAATCGAAATGTGCACGTCATCCGAAGTTGACGATGAAAAGGAAATGTATGAAATTACACAAACAAAATATGTAGAACCAAAAAATCGAACGAAGACCCGGCTTCCAAGTTGAAAATCTGTGCCCACCGCTGTTTTAGGATATAATTCGACTTGTGGGTCTGAGACAATCTAAGATCTTTTATCGCTGGTTATGGAGGGTTGTTGCCTTCGCCCCTGACACGTTGAGTATGAGGATTTACAAGCAATGGGATGGTGTAGATTTTATCATGATTATTCTTTTTGGGTACTCACTCTTGGGATGGGCTCCACTGTGCGAGGTCGGTGTAGGCGTGGACTGCATCGGATTGTTGGGGCAATCGCGTGTGCTTGCAACAATTTCTTCCGACTTCCTTTCTTTTTGACTTTTTCTTTCTGCCTTTCCTTTTGTTGTTGTAATTCGCTTGCTTTCCACACTCGAAAAAAATTGTATAGCCACCGACACACTCGTGGATGTGTTTTTAAAAGTTTCAAGCTCAAAGTAACGCACTTTTATGATCGCAATTATTAAAAAAAAAAAGAAAAAAACCCTATTTTAAAGGCACACATACACAGGCAGAGAGCGACACACACACACATTGATACATTGGCTTGTGTAACGCAATTTTTGTGTTTTTATTTTGCACTCCAAATTCGCATAATTTTGCATTAATTGCAAAGAATTTTCTCTATTTTAATGAGAGAATTTGGGTAAAAAAAATTAATAAAAAAGAACGGGATTCGGGGTGAAAAATAAAGAGGAAAAGAACACCACACACACACGCATACAGTCACTCACACACACGCAGTCCTAGAGAGCGGCGTTTTTTACGTTTTTTTTTAAATTAAATTTTTTTTTGGGATTTTTATTGGAAATATAAAGAAATGTTAATTTTGCTTTGGAAACCCCCGCCCCCGCTCCCGGCCCGCTCTCTCCCGCTTGTTTTATGTATTCGCCTGGCTCGCTTTTCTCTATTTTTTAGTATATAGTATTTTTTATGCGTTTTTTGCGCCGCTTTTTGGCCTGACATTTCTTGCGTTTCATTTCATTTTTCATTTTCATTTATTTTTTTTTCTTTCGATTTTTTTCGGTTTTTTTCGACTGCTTTCTTTCACTCGCTCGCACGCTCTTTTCTCGTCTTTCGCTACACACACCTTGCTTCCGTATATACCTTTCACACTCGCACGGAGCAGACGTAAAAAAAAAAAAACGATGTATGAAAAAAGTCAAAAGGGGACAGGGGTCGGGGCAGGGGCAGGGAGAGGGGTCAAAAGGAAGAACAAGATGAGGGAAAAGGAAAAACTCCCGTATGTTGCGGCACTTTTTTGTGTTTTTTTTTTGTTTTTTTTTGTGTGGGGTTTTTTTGGTTGCTCGGTTGGTTGGATTTGCGTTGGTTTTCTTTTTGCACACTCGTTTATCGGGTGGTCCGCTTTGGGGTCCGGTTCTCGTTCTAATTACTTTGCTTGCAACGCGTGCGTCTACAATAAACTTATTTATTCGCTTTTTGCGCTTTTCCTTTTGCTCCGTTTTCTTTTTATGGCACTTTGCACTCACACTGCTCCCTCTCACGTTCGCTCTCGCTCTCTCCCCTTCTCACTCTCTCTCTCTCTCTCTCTACCTTACTCGCTCTCGCTTTTGCCTTCGCTTCGCTTCCGTTGCGTTTTAGTTTTTGCTTTTCGGTTTTCAGCTCTCTTCTTGACTTTTCTTCGGGTTTTTCTTCTCTCTTTTCGCTTTTTTGTTCTTGGCGGACAACAAAAAAATAGCTGTATATTTCGGTTCGGCGAGTCAGCGAATGATTATCGAAGTATCGAAACGAAACATATCGGACATGGCGGCGGCCCTACTAATTCTGCGTTTATCGGTTTGCCCGCCGCCTCCCCCGCCAAGACCATGCCAACCAGCGTACGTCCGCGCCAATGGTGGGGCATTCGAGCGTTGGCGAAGGGACGAAGGGCGAGGGGCGAGCGACGACGCTAATAGGTTTACTTACACTTTCACTATAACGAAAAATAATAATGCCGCGCGTGCGTCCACGTTCGTTCGTTTTGGCAACTCCTGTACAGTATGGCCAGCTGCCTGGCGACGATGTTGCGGCGCACAAAGTGTGACCAGGTGGCCGTCACCGCATCCAGTGTTGGGCAACCAGCAGAGAAGTATCGAACTTTGCATACCCTAGATATTACAACATATATGATATTTAACATACTACAAGGGTTATTTTATTAAGAGAATGACGTTCTTACATCTAAGAATAGTTTATTGACTACGTATTAAGGTTTGTTTTCCAAAGAACGATTAGGCTTCATGTTTTTTTTATGACAAAATTTCTATATATTATTATTCCCCCAGTAAAAGTTAAAAAACGAAGACAAAATTTAAGATTTTCGTTCATAACATATTTCCCTGCCACAACATACTGCCTTGTTATCAAATTAATATATATATAAACATTATATATGAAGAATTTAGAGTTCATTTCGGCCCCGATATAATATCCGCAGTTACATGTAATACACTCGTTAATGCTAAAAAATGTATAAAAACAATCAATCCCATAGAAAATATCGTTAACTACATTCCCCTGTTTTCCATACAAATTACATAGGAACATGAATAGGCTCATTTATGCGGAAAACGGATTAAATTTAAAATTTAATTTAAGTTTAAAATCTAGTTAAAACATTAATATTACAAAATTAAGGCACGTTTTGAGTAATTAAAAAAATATTATTTAAAAATTGGTTATTCACATTTTTTTTAATCGAAAAATTGTAAGGATTTTTCTTTATATTTTAAAAATTGATATATGGTTAAAAAAAATCCGAGTCATATTTTTTCTTGCCGTAAAATTCAGTGAATTTCCATTAAATTTGCCAGGATCTATAGATTTTTTGAAGTGTTGAGAAAGTTTTTCATGTATAATTTAAAATATCGGTGAGATATTTTTTTGAAAAATTACCTTTTTAAAGAATTTTCCCATATATTCTTTAATATTCCCTCCTTAAATTAAGAAACTAACAAACCAAATTTTTCCTTGGTATAATATATTGTCGTATAATTCATATAATTTCCATTCATTTTACAAGGTTTTAATATATTTTCGGAAGTGTCACCTATTTAAGGAATGTTTCCCGCTTGTCAATACATAATATCTGTGTAATGTGTGGTATTGCAACAACCCGGATCTTAAGATGGTATAACATTTGCCCTGTAATCCCCAAAAACTGCCCTAAAATGAGCACACCTCACCCTCTAGCAATGAATAAGCCAGCAAGTTTTTACCACGGTATAACATATTTCCCTATAATTCATTTAATATAACGTACGTACGCGTCGTAAAATTTTGGAAAAAGTTCAACATCTTATAAGTACGAAAAAACATAAGAACACACACATTGAGTAGTAGGTATATAAGGTGAAAACAATAATAGTAATACGGTTTGGGTTGCGAAAGGTAGGGGATTTCGTAATATATATATATATATAAATATGCGTGTATATAGGATGTCTGGAGTTTTGTTTTTTGGCCAACAACAACGAACAAGAGGCGCCTGTAGAGTGTGGTCGAGTGGTTTTGTGGGAAGGTCGGAGAGCCTAATAGGGTATCTGGTTCTGGTAGTACTGGATCATGTCGTAGGTACGCGTGCGGAAGTTCTGGTACGAGTTCCGGATGACGGCCAGCATGTGGGCGGCCGCCTCCTTGTTGTTCTTGGTCGCCACGAATCGCTGCTTCAGCAGATTGATCGTCTGGCCCCGGAAGCAGGGCAGTCCCGTGTCAAGCATCAGGGATACAAGTGATACGATGGCATCCTGATAGGGTCGCACCGCCAGGAAGGCCTGTACGCACAGCTCGCAGAACCACTTGAAGGCCGGCGAGTCCATTTTGCCGCCCATGATCATCACCATCTCGTCGGTGAGCTTCATGTCCGGCTCGAAGCCGATGTTGCCGCCCGGCGAGGATTCGAACATGAAGCCGAAATCTGTTGGGATAAACAATAGAATTCGGTGAGAATTTGATACAAATCGGCGCTAAACTGAAGGAGATATGACACTAGGGATATTTTAATACTCCGAAAAGTTGGATCGTTATGTTTTTTTGCAGCAGTGGGCACTCTATCGCTCTTTCGGCTCCCAAAATCAAAAAGCTGTGAAAGTCTCGAACAAAAGGGAATCGAAATGTGCACGTCATCCGAAGTTGACGGTGAAAATGGAATGTGTGAAATTACACAAGCAAAATATGTAGAGCCAAAAAATCGGACGGAGACCCTTTGTTTTTCTCTTTTGCCCGGCTCCCAAGTAAAACATCTTTGCCTACCGCTGTTTTTGTCGTATCTTAAAATAAATGTTGTATAGCAAGCTTTGTTGAGGATTTGCAGAAATTTGAACCTTAAAAGCAGCTAACCTAACAGAGATATAGAACTTTTGTTATTCTAGTACTGCGAAAAGTTAAATACTTCTTTTTTTTGTGTTATTTAGCTCTCTGAAACACTTATCCATAGTTGTGTGTTGTATGCCAAGACCTGCAGAAAATTGAAACCTAATCACAGCTCAACTGTTTGGGTTTTGTGGTTTACGAAGAGTTCAACCCTAACAAAGTTAGATATATAGTTTTTGGCATATCCTAGCTCGCTGACACACATGCCTTGGCTCTTTGCTGCTTAGGACCCTGTTGAAGGTCCCATGAAAGTTTCAGAATGAACGATTCACATGGAAACCCCTTTCAAACCCCTTCTGCAACTACCACTCACCGATGTGAATGATGTGGCCATCCTTGTCGATCATAATGTTGCCGTTGTGACGATCCTTGATCTGGAGCAGATACCCGATCAGCGAGTAGGCGGCCATCGACTTGACAAAGTTGGCCCTGGCCGCCTGGAATTCCTTGGAGCTCTCGTCCCCGTACTGATGCTGGAAATACTCCGACAGGCCACTGTCCGTCTGCCTGCCCAGTTGATCGCGCGACTTGGCATTTGGCACACACTCGATGACGCCGCACTGCAAACGTATGTATACTTTATAGATCGCGGCAAATATAAAACATAAACAAAATACTCACCCCTGGAGCGGTGGCCACCACGCGGTAGGGGAAGAGGAATAGATCCAGTCCCACCTGCTGGAAGATGCTCTTGAATATGGTGATGACCTGCAGGGCCAGCATATCCTGGCGCACATCGTCGCCCACCTTGAAGATGGCCGCCTGCCACGACTCCACGCCCAGCGTCATCTTGGCATCCTCCTGGGAGTTCTGATCACGCAAAGAAATACGATAATTAAGGGGGGGACACCAGCAGAGCAGTGCTAGGACATACCGGATTATTGGACACCTCCATGGCGCGCGTCTCGAGCTCGTTGATGCCGCACCTGTAGACCCGGAAGCGGGCCAAGTACGGCGCCTTTGCCGCACTCTGCATGGGCGTGCCACTGCTGTAGTCAATGTCCAGGACCATGGCCTCGGGATTCGAGGGCAGATAGCAGCCGCCTTGGACTTTGATGCGACTGAGGGCCGCCAGGCAGGCGTTCTTGCGCTCAATGCCCTTGGGGAAGGAGCGTATCTCGCCGGAGACGGCCGTGATCTTGCCAAAGAAGTCGAATTCGCGCTCATAGAACCGCTTGGCCGCTCCCGAGAACGAGGCGATAATACTTTGCGACAACTGATCCAGGGCCTCGTAAAGATTCGGATCGCGATGCTGTTGGTCCTCGTCCATGTACATGTTCGTCTGCATGTTCCATATGAGCTGATGGGCCACGATCTGCGAGCGTCGCGATATGTTCTTGATGAACTCCACCACATAGCCCATGGTGTCGTGTCTCAGAGCCTGCACAAGTTGCGGTATATACGGCAGCACTGATTCCGCCGGATACGAGGAGAGCGTCTTCACCGCATACTGCGCGGTAAGGGGATGCGAAGGGTACTGGCGTGAAAAGTAGGCCAATGCCTGGATGGGGGTTACGGGAGACCACGAGAGGATGTACACCAGATCGGGGCTCTCCTGCAGCAGGTTCTTGGTGGTGCAGAGGTACTTGAGGGCCTCGGGTATGTGGCAAACGGCAATGGGATCGGAGCAGACCAGGCGGGAGACCTCCTCGTCGATGATCTCGGCATTCTTGATGCGTTGCGGCAGGAAGACGGCCAGGGAGGGGTTGTAGCACCAGGCCAGGCGGGCGTAGTCCCGCCAAACGTTCGGTTTGTAGGGTCGGTTGCGCCATTCCGTGATTTGTTCCTCGCCTGGCACCGTGAGGTCCGGCAGGCTGTTCGGATTGTACCACGTGATGAGGAACTCCAGCTCGACGGCCAGCAGCTCGAGGATCAGGTTGCGCTTCTTCATGTAGTCCTTGTCGTAGGAGTCCTTCTGGTATTGCAGCCGCTTGGAGCGATTCGAACGCTTCGACAGCGTGGACGTCGAGTGCGGGATGGTGTTGTACCATCCGCTGCTGCCTCCAGTCGCCGCTCCGACACCGACACCCACGCCCATGCCCACAACATTGCCGCTGGCGCTCATGGAGCGCGTGTAGTCGGAGATAATGCCGCCGCCGCTGATCAGCGACGCTGTTTCCGGGTTCGTTTTCACCGCCAGCATTTGGGTGGAGCTGACGGAGGCGTTGGTCAGATCGTAGTCCCCCACCTCGGAGGTGACCAGGTGCTTCTTTTCGCTGCGCATCGTCTGCCAGAACTTGAGCAGTATCAGTATGTCCTCCAGCAGCTGTTCCCGGCTCTGATTCGGACACGTCGGCGGCCCGCAAAAGTAGTCCAATGCATTGGAGTAGATGCGTTCGCGCAGTATGTTGCGCGCCAATGATTTGGGTATCGTATTGCCCTGGAGCAGCGAGAGGCCGCACTGCAGCAGCTTGAAGCGACAGCCGACCGTGGAGACCTGACGATTCTGTTTGCTGCTCTTCAAAATCGGCAGACAGCGATGCAGCAGCAGGCAGAACATCTCGACCTTGTCCCGATTGCAATACTTGGCCGTGTCGACCATCTCCGATAGCAGTTGCAGCCAAATGAGATGCGGTGTGATCAGTATCGGCTTGCTAACCAGCTTGCAGCCCTCGTAGGCGGCCAATGGATTGGTGACCTCCGTCTCCCAGGCAAACAGTCCCATGCGCTTCTCGTACGTCGTCTGCCAGGCGCTGACCATCTCCTGGATGAAGCACAGCTCGAGGTCCTGTCGTGCCGTTAGCACCCACTGCCAGCACTCGACGGCCGTCTCCATGGCCGACTCTGTGAACAGTTCCAGCTGCGAACTGGCCACGGCGTGCAGCAGTTTCCTGTCAATCTCCGAACAGATGATGAGGTAGGCCGTTGCCCGCCACAAGGCGCCCCGATGCCGGGCGTCGCTCTTCTCCGCACAGGCCTCCCAGACGTCGCTAACCAAGCGGTCGGCCAGTCCGGCCTTGTCCCGCTCGCTGAGCACCGACAGCAGGCCGCTAATCTCGCCGGCGTACTTGCTGCGCAGACACAGCACGGAGACGAAGCGCGGCGTGTCCGAGTTGACGCAACTGGGACGCTTGCTGAGCGTGCCCGGCGGGTGCAGGGCGCTGCTGCTCACCACCGAGTCAAAGGCCAAGGCCAGGCCGCTGTGATGGGCCAGCACGGGGGTGGGTATCTGATTGGGGTACTCCTGCAGGTGGGAGCGCGTCGAGCGGGGTGCCCACTTCATCGCCTCGTTCACAATGCCCTGACAGCGATCGGCAAAGTCCTTCAGACGCATTTCGCGCGCCGGCAGCGAGTCCATCAATTGCAACGTATACGGTGTGGACACCACGCGCAGGGTGGGCGTCTCCTCGTTGGGATCAAGGCTCAGGGAGTAGGCCAGCAACTGGAGAATATCCAGCATGCACCAGAGCACCCGTCGGTTCCAGAGCAAGTGCGGAAAACGATCGACCAAAAAGGATAGATACTGATCGGCCACCACTTGGATGGGCTTGTGGATGTGATTGAAGTAGACCAAGAGCAGGGTGGCCTGCGATTCCAGCACCTTTTCGCGTATCTCATCGTGGGCGTACAGCACGTTCCGGAACTTTTCAAATACCTGATCGGCAACGCTGCAAGATCAAGGGGTGTTATAGGGGATAATGACGAGGTATGACTTGATTTGGATTTGATTTGAACGCACCACTTGACGCACTGCCAGATGCCCGTCTTGTCCCGCTGGAGAGCCGTGTCGCAGAGATAGCTCATGATCGGCTCCAGGCTCGGCTCGTCCGCGTTCTCCACGCGCAGCATCTCCAGCCAATATACGCTGAGCAGGTAGGTGCACTGGGCAAAGGTTAGCTTGTTGATGGCGGTGGCCACGTTGTCCGTGGAGTGCTCGAGCAGAACGAGTATCTGGCTGCGCAGCTCGTTCACCGAATCGCTCTTGATGGCCAGCGTGTAGTTGAGCTCCCGCATGTCCGACTTGTGGGCCGTTTGCGAGATCAGCAGCGGCGACTTGGCGGCAATTTGCTGGACGCCCTGATACCAATCCGCCGGCCACAAGCGGGCATTTGTGAAGCCCATCACCACGCAATAGGCCCAGAAGTCCTGCACGAATAAGAGTCA
Organism: Drosophila ironensis; assembly: GCA_021223825.1. Taxonomy (NCBI): domain Eukaryota; kingdom Metazoa; phylum Arthropoda; class Insecta; order Diptera; family Drosophilidae; genus Drosophila; species Drosophila ironensis. The sequence continues at coordinate 662,356 of JAJJHQ010007832.1, read as the reverse complement.
CTTAGAAGGGCAAAAACGCTGATCAAGCGAGCTTGAGAGCCTACCTTGAAGAGCTTGTGCAGGCGCTGGCGGGGATTCTTGATCTGCGGGAGACGGCGCACCAGTACAGCAATCACCGGTATTAGCATGCCCAGATTGCCAGCACGGGAGCTGGCCTTCTGGGCGCCCGGTGTATTGTCGTAGCTGCGCTCGCCATCCAAACCGATCTGCACGAACAGCTCGAGCAGCTTGCCCAGCAGCTCCAGCATCTCGGAATCGCCCTGTATGTTGGCAGCAATGTTGCCCAGGGCATTCACAACGGCATCGGAGACGTGATGGAACTGCTTGCGGTGCTCCGGATCGGAGGTGTAGGCCAGCGAGGCCGATTGCACGGTGACCCGGGAGAACATCTTCATGATCTCGTCGAAGACATGCGTCTCGCATTGCGAGATGATCATGCAGCCGAGCTGATCGACGATCAGGGCGTTCTGTTCCGAGGGAACTTTGCAGAAGCGCTGGATGAAGAATTGCAGGATGTTCTGGGTGGTCTTCGAGGTGTCCTTCAGCGCCACAGCCACATGGCCCAGCATCACGATGATGTTCAGGCTCACCAGGTTCGATTCGCTGTCGAGTGGACCGGGATTATTAGGGATACTTTGTTGCCTGATGGGCTCACAAACCTCTCTGACTTTTCGGCGGTAAACAGGCGATTGGACACATTGGCCACCAGGGCTGGGACACAAAACTGATCCAGGGTGTGGGCCGCCCGCAAGGCAATCGATAGATTCTCAATTGCCGCATCTCGCAGGGCCTCGAAGGCCGCCTGGCCACTGCGACCCGTCGAGGGGGCCTTCTGGTGGTTCTCCCCAAAGATATCGACCACCGCCCGCGAGTCCGAGTGCTGCACCACAATCTTGAAGGGGGTCAGCTCCTTTTCCTTCTTTTGCTGCGCCAGGGATTGCATGGCATGGGCGTGCAGCTTGCCCAGAATGGGACTGGGATCGACGAGGAAGTCGCGCAGATACGATATCGAGGTGCCGGCAATGTTGGGAAACTTCTGGGCCAGCTTCCCGAGCCCCTCCAGACAGACCATCAGCAGGGGCATGTGATCCATGACGATCTTGTGGCTGAGCACCAGATTCAGCTTCTGGGAGAGGCGTCCGCACAGCTTGTCGGCCTCTGTTTGGCGTGCGGATGGGGGGGAAGAACTCGTTAGTTTCGATTGTCAGTGCAAGGCATGGGTATTATATATCATTCAGCGAACTAGGAACAACGGGGGAGCAGGAAGAGCTGTTGCAGCATGCAGCGAACGTAGAGGCCAGGCAAATAACAATATAATAATCATAATAATAATCATATAACCGCAAAAATCAAAATGTATTAAGTAGAGTCAGTTGGTTTCGTTTTTTGTTTTTTGGGGGTCGGGAAAAACCACATTTCGAGTGGGTATCGGGTAAGGACTATACAAATTTCGGGATCTCTTTTTTGATGTTTTATTTTTTTTGCCCACAATGTGGTTTGACCCGAAGGAAGCGATCGATTTTGTGGGACTTTGGGTGTTGGGGGGGAGCGCATAAAAATCAATATAACTCTGCTCTTGACCTTTCTTCAATAAAAATTGCAAGCCATTCTGCAGGGATGGCACATTATAGTCGACGTCAACTGAACAATATTCCGGGATCCGGCCACCAAAAAAAAATATATATAAATAAACAAACGAAACAAAGTTACCAAATCAACAGAAAGAAACCATAAGAAACTGAAGAGTAATTGAATGACCTGGGGATTGAGAAGGAGGGAGCAATTGGCACTGAGGTATTGCAATCTTAACCTTGACGTTGGTATTGGGAATCTATCCTTGGTCAAGAAATAACTTATCCTCTGAAATATGACACATTAAAGAGATTGGAGATATTCCTGATTGTAGCAACTGCTATCTATGCAATATTTAGGATGTATCTGCTGAATACTTGGTTTATCAGTTCAATTTAGATGGTAATTTGTATCTAGTAATTATCAAACATCTTTAGACTTTTCTGAACTTTCGTCTATGGGATCCATAGCTGTATTTCCCGAAGTACAAAACTTGTTTTGTAGGTTTTTTGGTTCTAAAAACTAACCTATTCGCTTAGTAACTGTTTTATATCCTAAGAGTTTTCTGAATGATCAATAAAAGTGGCATATTCATAAGGATTCTTGATTGTAGCATTGACTTCTATGCATTATTAGCAACATATTCTCAGATTTCTTGGCTTATCAGTTCAATCTATGTTTTACCTATATCTAGAATCATTTAGATCTTTGGAGTTCTCTAAATATGGAGTTTTCTAAATATTGCCTATGTGATCCCTTCTTGTAGTTCCCGAAATGCCAAACTTGTTTTGGAGGTTCTGTTCATCCCGGGAGACCCTCAGATAGGCTAACCTACTTGCTGGGTATTACTTGAAATTTCCTTTATCGAGGCTTGTTGGGTAATCTTCTAGAGCTTCTCTCCCCCTCTAGCCTGGGAGGATGGAAAACCTAGTGAAATCTTCGCTAGCGCTAGCGCTCTCGCTCTCGCTCGTTCTCAATCGCATGGAATGGAGGAGCTGTTATGCCAGATTGGTGATTGCTTTTTGCATTTGCCGATGTAGCAGCTGGAGAACTTGACAGAGAGAGAGATTCAAGGAGGACCGCCAGCCCTTCGCTTACCCGTCTCATCGCGTATCGCCCAGACGAGGAGATCCACACAGGCCGCGTTGGCCATCACGTTGACCTTGTACTTGTTGACCACGGCGATGCCGTTCTCCTCGCGCCGCTCTCGCTCCTGGTCCTGCTGCTTGTTCTGCAGCTCCGTCTGCCCGTTGAGGAACAGCCGCTTGACGAACTCCTGCACATCCTTGGTGAACGGTGTGGGCAGGTCGACTTGATGCTGCAACAGCTCGCGCAACAGTGTCACCAGCACCAGATTCAGCGTCTCCGAGAAGCTCTTGTAGCAGTAGCCCTTGATCTGGTGCAGCGAGAAGATGTCGCTCGCCTGCTCGTCCAGGTGCTCCAGCGTATCCTTCGTGAGCAGCTTCTTGGACACGGCGAATATCGTCTGCAGGTGTTGGATGGGAAACGGCGGCACACGGTAGAGCGGGCGCGGCCCGCCCTTTGTCGGCGAATCGCAGACGCGCATGTTGGGGAACTGATTGAAGCTCGAGCCGTAGCGGGTGAAGAAGTGCGTGCGCGGATCGTACGGCACCGAAAAGTAACTATGCAACAGGGCAGTAGGCTTGTTTTTGCTGGAATAGCGGGCCTGCTCCTGCTGGGCCTGCGCCAGGCTGCCGGACATGGAGCGGGGTATTATCGGTCGGAATTGATGTGGTGCGGCGGCGGCAAGCCGCTCGCTGCTGCTGAATGAGGTGCCGCAGGTGCCGCTGCTGCTCGAACTGGAGCCGTCGCGACCGTTGCCCCGCTGTATGGGCAGCAGCTCGGGCGGAAAGATGCGGCACAAGAGCGGCGGATCATTGCCCGCATACCGGCCCATCGAACGGGCCAGGCCAAAGAGCAGCGGCACGGTGGCCTTGCACAGGATTATGGGCGGCGGGGCGGAGCTGCTCTCGCGACTAGACTTCACAATATTGGCCAATGCCCCCAGCGTCTCCACCTGATTGAGTATGATCTCCTCCCGCGCCTCCGGGCACTTGGCCGCTATGTCCGAGAGCAGGGTGTTCAGGCAGAAGCTGAACTTCTCCGCCGAGGGTATGCGCACGCCTGCAAGACAATTGTTTCGCTATCACTGACCCGCCGGATCCTCTGCCTCTGACTTTTACTCACGCTCCGCCTTGGTGCTGCGCGCATCATCGATCCACACGGCCTTGGGCAGGCACTTGGCCAGCCGCAGGAGATAGGGAACGATCTGTCCATCGTGCTGGCATCCGCTCTCCAGGAAGTATATGCCCAGGGCAATCACTGCATCCTGGGCCCGGGTATCCAGGCAGAATACACCGGCGGCATTCTCCTGCGGGCAGTAGCGAAAAAGTGTTTGCACCTGCAAGAGATGGGCACCAAAAAAGATTGCTTTTAAATTCCTTGCCAGGCATTTGACGATGTTGTCACCACCCCCTACGCACGCACACACACACACGCACACGCATACGCACCCAACCACCACCCACCCGCTGCCCCTATCGCGATTACTTGCACACGCATGTCTGTTTTTGTGGTCGCCTTCCAAGGTCAGTCAGTGAAAAGTCGATTTCCCCCCCCGGGAGCGGGACCAATAACCAAGGCAGGTGGCATATGGGTGCCGGACGAGCGACGGGTACCTTCTCCCAGGGCGTGGGCTGGATCCCGGCGAGGACACGGGCCAAACAGAGCACCGTCCGTTGGTACGTGTACTTGTCCGAGGCGGTCATCGTCATAGTAGCTGCTGCTCCTTCTTCCCGCTCCTCTGGCGCTCTCCTGGTGCGCTCCTCCTCGCTGTGGCTCGCTGGAAACTCGATCGGCTCAACTAGTGTTTTTAGCTAGGTGTCGTCATAGTAGTCGTTTGGGATTCGGAAACATCGAAAGTTCGTTTTTGCAAATCGCTCTTTTATTTTGTTGTCGCTCGGTGTGACCGTGCCACTGCGGCGGCAGGGTGACCGCACTGCGGGCGCCAAGGAATCCCAGATTCACGTTGCTTTTCAAATGACTGTGCAGTGATATCTAATTTATTTTATTTATTTATTTATGAAGAGCTACCAAGTAATTTAAAATTAATAAATGTTGAGCACTAGCAACGGGGGCCTTCAGCTCGGGATATATAATTATATTAAGTTTTATTTAAAAAAAAATTATATATATAAAGAAACTATTAGATTTAATCGTTTCAATTCAAAATGTTCAACATCCAGTTCGTTTTGCATATCGGTATCGGCGTGACCTTAGCAGGCGCCAAAACAAGCCAAAATCAAGACACCTGTCAAACTGTGAAAATAAGTTTAGTTTCTACAAATCATTCAGACACAGACACCATATACAAAATGAAAGTCATATAGAAATAATTAGCAGATAATACCAGTACTTTTAACAAAATATAACTAGAAACACCAAGACTTTAACATAACAATTATGTGCTTTCTCTTAATACATTTTTTTTTTGGAAAATACGCAGTGAAAAATTCTAAAAGTGAAACTTTATTACTATTTTTGGTGATAGGTTCTGCAGTGTTACATAAAAGACGTCCACTTGTTTTTTCAACTAGGAAATGATGGTGATGTTGAGGAGTTATTGCAAGTTTTGTTCGTTCAAAGGTTGTGTGGTTGTTTTATGGTGGTTTCACATGCCGTGAAACCAATTGAAACCATCGTAAAACAACCACACAACCTTTGAACGAACAAAACTTGCAATAACTCCTCAACATCACCATAATTTCCTACTTGAACAAATTTTGACGCCCATGTAAAACTGCTTCCGCTCTTCCGTTCCATCCGCCTTGCCAATGCGTTCAGGGAACAGGATCCGCAGACTGACCAGGATTGTAGGGAACGAATCACAGCATTAGCAGAAGCAATAGGGATACAAACAAGTTTTTTTGTTTGTTTAATTTTTTATTTTCTATAAATCATACTTAAAACCAAAAATGATTTATAAGTTATCAAGATTTACACAAAGATTTAAGTGCTCCCCTGGTAGAAATCAAAATACATAAAAATCTATCAATAGACTGGAATAGCATGATAAATCCATAGCCATAATATAATAGGTGTTAGGCGACTGAAAAAGTAGCAAAAAACGTATAGTGGAACTTTCATAGATCGATTTTCACACACACACACACACACACACACAAAACCTTATTGTTACTAAAGAGATTAGTAAGGTTTAGTGAAACGATAACAATATCCAAAGAAGAAAGAAGAATGTTTTCCCGCCAACTAGAATTTATGGAAAATATAAGTAAGTATATGAAAACCTATAAAAAATTAAAAGATCTAGTTATCGCAGAGATAACCCTGCAAAGACACATATTTCCACAATTTGAAACAATATCCTAAACGTACATTTATTCGCAGACATATAAATAAAACCGTGCACACAAAATGACCAAAAAGGGACACCTGCTGCTGTTCGTCACCACCGTGTCCATAATGCTTGTGTGCATCGGCCTGATTAGCATATTTTCAGGCTATAAGCACGAGGTGGTCAAGTTCAAGACAATGCTGGCCAGCCTGGTGATAGTTTTGGTCTTTCAATACCTCCTCGCCGATCCGTGCAAGTTCGTCTTTATGTCCGTCGACAAGGCCTCCTGGCCGCCGAAAATCTACATACCACAGAAGTTGAATAGACCCGTGGACGACATTTACGAGCGCAGAGAGTACCTGAAATTGCGACTGAACATGGAGCAGGACAATCTTGTGATATCCTCGCAATACCGACACTGGTTGCTTAACGAGCAGTACAAGGTGATTGCCGCCGATCTGCTCATCTACGGCCAGTACTTCCTCTGCCTGATGTGCCTGATCATGGTGACCAGGGACGAGACGCTATACCACAACACGCGCATCATCAACGACCTCTTCATGAACAACCACACGGACTACTATGGCCTCAAGGAGATCTACCACATCAATCAGCTATTCGACTTTATAGAATCCTCGCTGGTGGTGGCCTTCAATGCCAACTCCACCATGGGCATGGGTTGGGTGCATGCCGAGCAGACGATGCTCATGGGCGTCATCCGGCTGCGTCAGGTGCGGCTCGCGGATCCGCGCCACGGATGGCAGACGCCCGAGTACGCCGAGATGTACTACATGCCCGACTGGCAGCTGCCCTACCGGAAGCTCCACTACGCGGACAAGTACTGGCGCATCTTCGAGCCGTGGATTCCGGTGGCCGTCGGCTTTGAGTTCATCGACGGCCTGCTCATGAACTTTGAGCACAACGGCTACCTCCACTCCTATCCGGAGCTCGTTGGATACGTCAGCCTCCTGGCCCGGAGCCAGGGCAACAGCATGAAGGTGGGTGCTACCTATTCCAAATAATCAATGGTTAATTACAGAACATGGAGGATGTGTGTTATCAGACTTACATACTTAAAACTTGGCGAAAGCATATTATGTTCCCCCGCCTAGGTATCAATATCATATACCCCTAATTTGATACGTTTTTGGCAAAACTTTAAAGCATATCAGGCAGGGGCAACAGGTATTAACTTGGCGAGGAGGTATCAATATCATATACCCCTGATTTGATACTTTTTTAACAAAATCTTTAAACCAACAAATCTTTATATTAACAAGAGATGTCAATACTACCAAAGTAGAGCTAGTACATAACCTACAGGACCCTTTAGGGTCCTGGACCACATAGTATTACCCAAATGGTATGTGATACATCTTAATCCCAAAGCTTAATCTCCTCTTATTAGGTTTTGGACTACCTCACCGAGTACAACTGGCTCACCCTGAATACCTCGGCGGTGTTCATTGACTTTACCCTGTACAACGTGGACGCGAATCTGTTTAGTATTTGCACGCTGCGCGTGGAGAAAACCCCGTATGGAGGCCTCCTGCCCCACATACAGGTGGAGAGCGTGAAGCTGATCGAGGACGTGGACCAGATGCCCTACACCGGCCTTCTGGCTCTGCTCATCTACATCGTGGTGCTCATCCAGTTCTCTCAGACGCTGGCCATCAAGCTGTGGTACGAGCCGAAGCTCCTGAAGAGCTGGTGGAACAAGCTGGATCTGTTCATCTTCCTGCTCAACGTGATGGTGGTGGTGCTGGTGGTGCTCCGCGAGGCTCTTGTCAAGAGCATGATGGTACAAGTGGCGGCCGCCAGTAAGATGGAGTTCATTGACTTTCGGCGTCCGGCGCGCATGCATCAGTTGGCCACGATCTTTGTGGGTTTCCTCATCTGCATCACCACGCTGCGCTTGTGGCGCGTCCTACAGTTCTCCAGCATGTTCCAGTTGTTCTCGCGCACCCTGTTCCTGGCCTGGTCCGCGGTGGCCAGCACTGCAATGGTGATTCTGTTCTTCCTGCTCGGCTACTGCTTTGCCGTGGTGACGATCAATGGCAACAACAGCGGCAACTTCAACAAGATCATCAAGAGCATGGTGATGTGCATGTGCTTTACGTTCGGTTTCAGCAATCAGGTGAAGCCCTCGGAGCTCTTCTACGGCGGCGAGTGTCTGGGCATCATTCTCTACGCGATCCTGGCCTTTGTGATTGCCGTCCTGCTGATCAACGTGTTCGTTTCGCTGATCAACGATTACTTTAGCACCGCGAAGGCGCAGCGGGACTCGGGGGAGCACGACGAACGCATCAATTTCTTTCAGTTCCTGCGCGTGGAGTTTCCGCGCATGGTCACCTGCTTCCAGCAGCTGCCCTTCTTCCGGCGCCACTACGTGCGCAACAATCGCACCGTAAGCGAGAACGTGCGTCACCGGCTTGACGAAATGGATCGGCGCGAGGGCATGAGGATGCGCAAGCGCCGTGGCTTCACCTCCTACGACCAGCAAATGCCCACGCTGGGTGGCCAGGGCAAATCGCAGGCTGTGCAGGAGATTCTCTACCACGACAACGGCGAAAAGATGATCAAGATGGCCCAGATACTCGGCACGCAAATGGAGCTGCTCGCCCTCCTTCTCTTCGAAGACGATCCCCTCAATGCTGATGATGTGGAGGCGGGCGGCGATCCGTCAAAGTTTCCAGACAACAAACCGGACAAGCCCTGGAATTTGGCCAACTGGTGGTACGGGGACCAGTCCAAGAAGGAAGCCAATGCCTAACCTAATGGGGCGGAGAGGGGAGAAGATTTTGATTGCAATTCCGGTTTTTGGTTTACTGAAGCGATCTTCAGCGATCGTTTTAAAGTTTATTGTTAACAATAAAAAGTACATACGTATATAAATTCAACGATAATCTCATCACGGTCGGAATGAAATCGGGCTACGCCTTGTCGGAATACTTCAGTTGGCAGCCGCGCTAACTAATCTAACTAATCTTAAAGGTAGAGAGTGTGCATGTGTAGAAACTACTTAGTCTTTGGCTCAAGCGTCACAAGGGCGGTCAAACAGACGGTGGACTGACGGTGGTTTCGTTCATTGTTCATCGGTGGTATGCAGAATGGTGGTATGCCGCGCTCTGTGCGAGCTCAATGATCGGCGCTGATCTTCGGCTGCTTCTTGCGCCGTCGCAGGGCGTCGTCACCCCTCTTGGACGCCACAAGATCATCAGCATCGGAGTCGGCCAGCGGATCCGCAACCGCTCCCACATCGACAATGTCCGACTTGTCGGCATCGCTGGCATAGTCCAGATCGTCGACCAGATCGCTGTCCTTGATCTTACCCCGTCGGCTGGTGAGGATCACGCTGCCGGCGGCGGCGACGCTGCTCGATTGCAGCGTATCCGTGAGCCGGGCGTACTTGATTTGCAGGCTGTGCAGCCAACTGGCGTCGGACCAGTGGTACCAGCTGAGCAGAAAGATGACCAGTATAAAGAACAGATTGGTGCTAATGGCTGGAAAATGGGAAAAAGGATTAGCATGGCTACACACTGGTGGTGGTGTCTCAGTGCCCATGACATACCCACTATGGCCGAGAGGACGGGCCAATTGAACATGATGTACCGCAGCCCGGTAAAATCGGCCACAATGTGCAGCGTTACCGTATAGAATTGTATCTTCTGCGACTGTATCTCCACATAGACATCGGTGATGGGATGCTGTCGCTCCTCCAGATACCGCGAGAATATCTCCACCGGCACCTGCTGGAACTCCTCCTTCCAGCCGAGCACATACAGCGGACTCAGCGCCCACGTGGATATCATACGTATCAGCGGCGACCGGTAGCGCATCATCGCCGAGCGGCAGGAGTGCCCGCGCAGCATCGAATCGTAGTCCCGCATCTCTGCGCACACCATAAACATGCCCAGCTCGAGATTTTGCGGCGATTCCGGCATATCGATGTTGACAATCACCTTGTACGCCTGGCCCACCATCAGCAGTTGTTGCTTCTTCGTCAGCGAGACGTGGGCGTGCGGGAAGGTGCAGGGCGTGCTCGTTTCCAGGCAGGTTCTGCGGGGACCACAAATTTGCAATTAGCAAGGAATTGGACTTGATATGCGGGGGGCGCCTGCGAGAGACTCACTTGAACTGCATGTGGACGGGACGGGTGTGGGAAATGGCCGGCATGTAGACGTAGTAGAAGGCCGCGTACATGAACACGGCCAGCCAAATGATGAGCACCACGGCGAAGGCGATGAGGCCCAAACGGAGGACCAGTTCCCTCACAGTGCCAACCTTTTCGTCGGCCTTGGTGCGGACGCGATCGTAGACGTTCCAGGCCAGCCGGAGGGCGGGACGCACCAGAAAGCGGCGTCCCAGGCCCAGGGGATCCATGCAGAAGATCGCAAAGCGCAGCAGAAAGTTCATGGCGGCGTGAAAATGCAACTGAGGCGGCTTCCTTGGGGCGGGCAGGGTTTTGTGTGTGCTATCAATTGGTGCGATTGCTTATCGACGGGAGTGGCGGCTCTTATCCGGCGACCCGGCAGCTGATTCATGTGCACCTCTGTGGGCCCCCCTAGACGTCCAGACGTTGTACCGGCTCAAAGGTCGCCGCCGAAATGCGATCGTAAAACAGGCGATCGCAGGGCCGTAAACGCTTCCCCGATCAGCAGGTCCCGCATTGGGGATGTGACCAATGCGGCTGATCGACCGACTATCGAAAAAATTCAAAAACCCTTATTTATTAAATTAATTTATTCAGCAAACCAAAACAAGATATTGAGAGGTTCAAAATCAATTGGCAGTTGAAAAAACCTAGGCAAGGAGAGGAATATATGTACATTCAAAAAATTTTAAGCTCTAACAAAGCTTCGAAATTAATTAATTAATTATTGTTAGTTATTATGTTATTTCTTGTTATAATTAGTTATTAAAAATTTTAAAACAAATTTTACACATATATATATACATACCAATATGAAAACTATAATATCGGCAGTTCCATGTTATCGACAAATAAATGTACTCTGTTAGAAAATTCCAAGCAAGCACCCTAGTAGCATACATAAAATTTTAAGCTTTTAGCAATTTCAGGATTTTAATTTTTCGAGTTGGAATCCAATTTGAATACAATTATTTGAGTTATACGGACAGAATACGATAGTTTTATATCGATATTTTTAATTAAAATGCCGGCAGAAAAGCAAACTCACTCAGCAAGAAAAGGTATAAAATAATTGCAGTACATTGTAATATTTTAAAATTCATTTATAATTCCTTAATTTATTGATAGCTCGTGGTCCCGTGCTGGGCAAATCAGCTGTTGCGGGGAAATCCCCCAACTGGTCACACTGCGCTCGCCCTTTACCAACACTGTTGAGTAAATATTTACACATTTTGCTTTTGTTTTGAGCAGTTTTCACACTTTCCATTGGCACACTAAAGAAACCCAAGAGTTTAAGTGCTTATACGGGCTGGTGCTCTAGCAAAGCGGGAACTTTGAAAACTTATAAAAAAGACAAGTAGTTCAACACACCTCCCAAGCCAAGTGTTTTCCCTTTTTCCGACCAAATGAGCAATTACAGATACCAGGGAAACGTGGGCGGCGGGGGCGCTGTCGTGGGGGCCGGAAGGGGCTACAGCGGCATCGAAATGCGCGAAATGCACAAGCTTCATCACTTCACCTACGTGAGCGGGTGTGTCAAGTACTTGATATTTCAGTTGAACTTTCTGTTCTGGCTTCTGGGCGGCCTCCTTTTGGGTATCGGAATTTACGCCTTCCGGGACAAGTGGGAGGAGGCCAATGGATGGGTGCGCTTGGAGAGCATCTACGATGTCATATTCAACATTTCGCTGGTGATGATCATTGCCGGCATTGTCATATTCGTGGTGAGTCTCTCGGGCTGTTTGGGTGCCCTGAGGGAGAACACCTGGCTGCTGAAGTTCTACTCCATGTGCCTGCTGCTCTTCTTCCTCGCGGAGATGGCCATCGGTGAGTGGGCCCCGCCTAGCAATGCCCTCCGTTCCTTACTTAACTCACTCTCCCCCCTTCCTTGGCAGCCATCATTTGCTTCGTGTTCCCGCAGTACATGAACACGTTCCTGGAGAAGCAGTTCACGGACAAGATCATCCACTCGTACCGCGACGATCCGGACTTGCAGAACTTCATAGACTTTGCCCAGCAGGAGTTCAAGTGCTGCGGCCTGAGCAATGCCGGCTATCAGGATTGGAGCAAGAACGAGTACTTCAATTGCTCGTCGCCGTCGGTGGAGAAGTGCGGTGTGCCCTACAGTTGTTGCATCAATGCCACGGACATCTCGTCGGGCTTGGTGAACATCATGTGCGGCTATGGTGTCCAGCAGGCGCCGGTGCCGGAGGCCAGGAAGCGCACCTGGACCAGTGGCTGCATCGAAATAGTGCGGGTGTGGGCCGAGCGGAATCTCTACATGATTGCGGCCGTTGCTCTGGCCATTGCTTTGGTCCAATTGCTGGTCATCTACTTGGCCAAGACCTTGGAGGGTCAGATCGAGCTGCAGAAGTCGCGCTGGACGGCGTGAGACCCAACCCAGGACTAAGCGAGTGGTAGCCTCGCCCCATAGAAATCTTGTATATAGGCAGCTTACTCTTCGAATATTTATTGCACTTTTAGTTAATTGTCGCAGTCGACGTAGTTTCGTCTGGTACTTAACTGGATCTTATTTTCTAAGTCATTGTTTTTGTTGATGTTTTTTTTTTTTTAAGTATACACGCACATGCGTAGACGTAAGCTCCTCAAGTATTAAACTTAAATCGAACGCTGCCATACTCAATATACAATGGTTGGCCAAATGCGAATATTTAGCAATTCTTAACGTTATAAACTATATACAATATAAATATGATATCGTGTACTACATATATTCAGACTGTATATACAAGGCTAGAGCCGAATGGTCCAAACATAGATCCGTTATGCGGATTTTAAGCATTTACTTAAGATTTTCTAGTAAAATAAATTACCCGAAATTACCCGTCTTACTGATTCATTTAGCAAGTTTTGCATGTATTAAAAAATTTAGAACCCATAAAGCTGTACATTTTGCAAAGCAAAAACAAAAGTTTAAATTATTGAAGGACACATCGATAGAACTTTATAGCTTATTAAAAGCTAATGTGTACACGAAACAATCGATAAACATATATATCTTTTATGGACTAAATTAGGTACTGTTGCACAAAAACCTACGCAAAATAACGTAACATACGGCTGCATTTTATTAGTTTACCTTCAGAACTATGTTTTGATTCTATACATCAATCCAGTGACTCGATATTCACCGCGATGTAACTATCTATATATTGATCCCTTAAATAATCGATACATTGGAGCTACATCGGTTCATCTCTACAAATGTGAAACTTCCTTCTCTACCGCATTGCAGGGAAAGTTCTTTTCCTTCCTGAACTTCGTAGAGGCAGGACGTGCTGTGCTTAAAAAACTGGTGAAAAAAAAAATTGTGAAAAAAAAATTGTGAAATAAAATTTTCTTCAGTTCGGTGAAGTTGACCTTGCTCGTCCATTGAGCGGAAATTGTTTTCACATCTGAGAGCCAGAGGTAAGAATCTTAAACGCAATAGACTAAAGAAAATGAGAAAAGGATGAAAAGAAAACCGAACATGGCGGTATATTCATTTGTCGTCACCGGCACAAAGAAAAAATAAAAGTCTGAGCAGAAATAAATGCCAAAGGAAAGTATGTAGGAGCTAAAGCATAGCAAACCAAAAGAAATCGACAAAAAGGGGGAACAACAAATTAGGGAAGAGAGCAAAATCGTCGAGACACGTGTGAACTAACGGTGTCTGTGGCTGTGCCTTCGTTTCACACATTCCTTTTTCACCGTCAAATTTCGAACACGTGCTCATTTCGATTCCTTTTCGGTCGAGACCTTCGGTTCCGAGTTCCCTTTTCACCGTCATCTTCGGATGACGTACACATATCGATTCCCTTTTGTTCGATGGAGCCCTGGGAGCCGAAAGGGCCAAGCGCTGTTATCGCTACTCTAAATGATCGATACATTGAGGTTACAAGGGTTCATCTCTACAATAGTGAAACTTCCTTCTCTACCGCATCGCATTGAAAGTTCTTTTCCTTCCTGAACTTCGTAGAGGCAGGACGTGCAGTGCTCAGAAAACGTGTGAAAAAGAAAATTGTCAAATAAAACTTCTTCAACTCGGTGAATTTAACCTTGCTTGTCCATTGAGCGAAAATTGTTTTCAAATTTGAGAGTCAGAGGTAAGAAACTTAAACGCAATAGACGAAAGAAAATTAGAAAAGGATAAAAAGATTACAGAACATGGCGGTATATTCATACATATGTATATCATCACCGGCACAAAGAAAAAAAAAGTCTGAGCAGAAATAAATGCCAAAGAAGATTTCTAGAAGCTAAAGCATAGCAAACCCAAAGAAACCGATAAAAAAGGGGAACTACAAATTAGGGAAGAGCTAAATCGTCGAGACACGTGAACTAACGGTGTCTGTGGCTGTGCCTGTGTATGTTTGCGTAATTCCCGTTTCTTTAGCGTCGATTTCACACATTCCCTTTTCACCGTCAACTTCGGTAACGTGCACATTTCAGTTCCCTTTCGTTCGAGACCTTCGTTTCAAACATTCCTTTTTTACCGTCAAATTTCGAACACGTGCTCATTTCGATTCCTTTTCGGTCGAGACCTTCGGTTCCGAGTTCCCTTTTCACCGTCAGCTTCGGATGACGTACACATATCGATTCCCTTTTGTTCGATGCAGCCCTGGGAGCCGAAAGTGCCAAGCGCTGTTATCGCTACTCTAAATGATCGATACATTGAAGTTACAAGGGTTCATCTCTACAATAGTAAGACTCCCTTCTCTACCGCATCGCATTGAAAGTTCTTTTCCTTCCTGAACTTCGTAGAGGCAGGACGTGCTGTGCTCAAAAAACTGGTGAAAAAGAAAATTGTGAAATAAAACTTCTTCAACTCGGTGAATTTAACCTTGCTTGTCCATTGAGCGAAAATTGTTTTCAAATTTGAGAGCCAGAGGTAAGAAACTTAAACGCAATAGACGAAAGAAAATGAGAAAAGGATAAAAAGATTACAGAACATGGCGGTATATTCAAATATCATCACCGGCACAAAGAAAAAAAAAAGTCTGAGCAGAAATAAATGCCAAAGAAAAGGTTCTAGAAGCTAAAGCATCATAGCAAACCAAAAGAAACCGAC
The DNA here is from genome assembly GCA_021223825.1 of Drosophila ironensis. NCBI lineage: Eukaryota > Metazoa > Arthropoda > Insecta > Diptera > Drosophilidae > Drosophila > Drosophila ironensis. Next base: position 647,185 of record JAJJHQ010007832.1, on the reverse strand, counting down.
AAAAAAGGGGAACTACAAATTAGGGAAGAGCAAAATCGTCGAGGCACGTGTGAACTAACGGAGTCTGTGGCTGTGCCTGTGTGTGTGTGCGTAATTCCCGTTTCTTTAGCGTCGATTTCACACTTTCCCTTTTCACCGTCAACTTCGGTAACGTGCACATTTCAATTCCTTTTCGTTCGAGACCTTCGTTTCACCCATTCCTTCTTCACCGTCAAATTTCGAACACGTGCTCATTTCGATTCCTTTTTGGTCGAGACCTTCGGTTCCGAGTTCCCTTTTCACCGTCAGCTTCGGATGACGTACGCATATCGATTCCCTTTTGTTCGATGGAGCCCTGGGAGCCGAAAGTGCCAAGCGCTGTTATCGCTACTGTAAATGATCGATACATTGAGGTTACAAGGGTTCATCTCTACAATAGTGAAACTTCCTTCTCTACCGCATCGCATTGAAAGTTCTTTTCCTTCCTGAACTTCGTAGAGGCAGGACGTGCTGTGCTCAAAAAACTGGTGAAAAAGAAAATTGTGAAATAAAAATTGTGAAATAAAACTTTCTTCAGTTCGGTGAAGTTGACCTTGCTCGTCCATTGAGCGGAAATTGTTTTCACATCTGAGAGCCAGAGGTAAGAATCTTAAACGCAATAGACCAAAGAAAATGAGAAAAGGGTGAAAAGAAAACCGAACATGGCGGTATATTCATTTGTCGTCACTGGCACAAAGAAAAAGAAAAGTCTGAGCAGAAATAAATGCCAAAGGAAAGTATGTAGGAGCTAAAGCATAGCAAACCCAAAGAAACCGATAAAAAAGGGGAACTACAAATTAGGGAAGAGCAAAATCGTCGAGACACGTGTGAACTAACGGTGTCTGTGGCTGTGCCTTCGTTTCACACATTCCTTTTTCACCGTCAAATTTCGAACACGTGCTCATTTCGATTCCTTTTCGGTCGAGACCTTCGGTTCCGAGTTCCCTTTTCACCGTCAGCTTCGGATGACGTACACATATCGATTCCCTTTTGTTCGATGGAGCCCTGGGAGCCGAAAGGGCCAAGCGCTGTTATCGCTACTCTAAATGATCGATACATTGAGGTTACAAGGGTTCATCTCTATAATAGTGAAACTTCCTTCTCTACCGCATCGCATTGAAAGTTCTTTTCCTTCCTGAACTTCGTAGAGGCAGGACGTGCAGTGCTAAAAAAACTGGTGAAAAAGAAAATTGTGAAATAAAAATTGTGAATTAAAACTTCTTTAGTTCGGTGAAGTTAACCTTGCTTGTCCATTGAGCGTAAATTGTTTTCACATCTGAGAGCCAGAGGTAAGAGCAGTCTGAGCAGAAATAAATGCCAAAGGAAAGGATATAGAAGTTAAAGCATAGCAAACCAAAAGAAACCGACAAAAAAGGGGAACTACAAATTAGGGAAGAGCAAAATCGTCGAGACACGTGTGAACTAACGGTGTCTGTGGCTGTGCCTGTGTGTGTGTGTAATTCCCATTTCATTTGCGTCGGGACGCGTGCTTCCTGTGCATTTAGTTTCTTTAATTTATGGGAAACTTGTTCCGAATAAACGTCTCCGATCTTATGTTCTGTTTGCTAAGGGTAGCATTTTTTTTTTTAACAAAACGAAAGGAAATCCGTTTTCTTTGGGAAAATAAATAACTTAAGCGAGTAGAAGCTAGGCATAGTTTCGCATTTTCACTATTTCACCATAGCAAGTGCACATTTTTAACGCCCTAAACAGTTTTTTTTGCAGCAAGAAAGCCAAATCATATATACGTTACACTTGTATATTAAATCTTCTAAACAGAGTTTGTTTTTTATTTAAATGCCACTTGTTGACAAAATCAACCCTTTTAGGAAACGCCAACAACTTGCATTTTCAACCCTCTAAAAAAGAGTTTTTGCGTCAACAAAAATCACAAGTCCCCCTAAGAAAAACATTTGCAAAAAGATAACAAACGACCAGCCGTTTGAGTTGAGTCTTTTTCAGGTGGCTCAACTCAAAGCGATTATCCTGTTGCGCATGAGCATGAGCAGCTGAGCGGATTTCAGCTGACGTGCTCACGAACACACGCGTGCACATTCAGCCAAAGTATCGGTACATCGGTTCGAGCAGATTCATCGATACCGCGCTCTGCCTGGGAACGTGGGAACTGCCATCCCTATTCAGCAGAGCACAACGTGCTTCCCATTTTGAAACCAACACATTTCACATTTGTCTTTCAGTTTTGTGGAATTTGGTTTTGTGCAAAAATGAAGGTGAAACAACCAAAGAGCCCCTCCGTCGACAAGGTGTCGCGCCTGGTCAGCCCCAGGCAGCGGACCAATGGCAATGCCACCAACGAAAGAGCAAACAAACCGCGGGTCCCGGCATCCCAGTTGCTGGAGTTGGCCCGCAAACTGGGTGGAGTGACCACCAACACGGTCACGGATAAGAAGCTCCACAAGAAGAAGACCGACCGCTCGCTGAAGGGCGTTCTCAACGCCCAGGAGAAGGAGAACCAGCCACGGATCACTCCCAATTTCCACCTCATCGACAAGGAGGTCTTTGCGGTGTTTGACAAGTTCCGCACTGACGTCCTCTCCACCGAATCCCTGGACGCCCTGGTCCAGCTGATGCGCAAGGAGTCTCCCCCCGATGTGGTAAGCCTCTCACAGTCCCCCCTTGAGGTTTTCTTTTACCTTTCCCGGTCCCAAATCCCTAGCAAACGGCCACATGCACGTATATTTTGAAACGCCTCATTCGCGCCGCGGCCGCCGATGATGCCAATGCGGTGGTGAAGGCTGCGGGCGCTATGTTCTTGGTGATGCGCTGCAACAAGACCATCGACGGCTTCGACATCCTCAAAACGCTGAAGGCCGAACTGGCCACCACAGAGAGTGGCAAGGGGAAGGGCAAGGAGGACAGCCTGGCCGGTGTGGGGCAGATAATTGTGGCCTACTGCATGCTGCAATTGCCCAATTTCCAGATCACCACAAAGCCCCCACTGGTGGTCTCCGTGTATGAGGTGTTCTTGTCACACTTAATTGGCCGCGAATACCTCTTTGGCATGTGCACAGCCATGCTCTCCGAGTGCTTCGAGCAGGTAAATTGCTCACTTAATCCGCTTACAAACTAAATTTGATGNTCATTCGCGCCGCGGCCGCCGATGATGCCAATGCGGTGGTGAAGGCTGCGGGCGCTATGTTCTTGGTGATGCGCTGCAACAAGACCATCGACGGCTTCGACATCCTCAAAACGCTGAAGGCCGAACTGGCCACCACAGAGAGTGGCAAGGGGAAGGGCAAGGAGGACAGCCTGGCCGGTGTGGGGCAGATAATTGTGGCCTACTGCATGCTGCAATTGCCCAATTTCCAGATCACCACAAAGCCCCCACTGGTGGTCTCCGTCTATGAGGTTTTCTTGTCACACTTAATTGGCCGCGAATACCTCTTTGGCATGTGCACAGCCATGCTCTCCGAGTGCTTCGAGCAGGTAAATTGCTCACTTCCCCCCCCCACTTAATCCGCTTACAAACTAAATTTGATGGTTTTCCGTGCTTGTAGCTGCCCATCAAAGTGTTTGTGGAGTACATTTGGCCCATGTTGAAGAAGAATATAGCCCACCCAATGGATTCTCAGACTGTGGAGGGTCTCGATATCCTGATGACCGTGCAGCGCTGCTTTCCCAAGTTTTACACTCGCCAAAATCTCCTGGAGACGCTGTATCCCGACGGCGACACGAACTTGCCGGAATTCTTTAAGATGTTCGTGCATGGTCCGTACAACAAGGCGGTGCTGAAGAGATTCGCCAAGTTTCTGGTCGCCGACAGATGCAAATTGTTCACGGATTGGCAGGCCTATGTGGACTCCATTCAGCCGATCAAACAGAAAAGTACCAGGGCCAACCTGATGAGGATTTTCGCGGATGTACTCATCGATCTGATGCAGCACCACCGCGACCAGATCCGCAAAGTGATCAACCTGTTCAGCCGGACCACCGTCGAGTTTGTGCTGCGGGAGCTGCTCAACGTGAAGCAAACGAAGCGCAGCCCCAAGGATAGGCCCATAATGCTGGCCCTACGCAACGATTGCTACGAGTTTGAGGGCCTTGTGCATATGGTTATCATGGAATTGGGCAATACCGAGCACAGTTTCAACCTTTTCATGCGCTTCTTGGAGCCCAAAATCTCGCTTGAGGAGACCTTTTCGATGTCGAACTTTGTGAACAACATCATCGAGCACTTTAGCAGCGCGTGGCTGGAGAAGCTCTATCAGTTCTACTACGAGTGGATGCTGTCGCAAACGGAGAAGGCCCGCCAAATGCGTTGCCTCAATCAGATGCAGTACATTCTGCACAACCCAAATTTGTGCAAAAACTTCCGCGAAAAGTCACTGAACACGATTCTCTTGTTGGGGCTTTTCCATCACAACGATAAACAGGAGATCTGTGCGGCCAAGGATGCGAGCACAATGAGTCGCCTGATCGCCCCGCGGTGCCAGGAGATCTTTATGGGCTGCCTGATGCGCAAGTCCAACGGCTTAAAGGAGCTGGCCCAACGCCTGCGGCCGTTTGTGCTCCTTCTGGACAACACGATGCGGGAAAGCGAAGACGATGCCTTGATCCGTCCGCTGAACGGGGCCTTCAAGAAGTCCTGGGCCATCGTTCAGGCGCAACTTGCGCGCTCCGTCGACAGCAAAGGCGATGGCGAGGGCGATGTCGTGCCTCTGGCCTTCGATGCGCTGCTGCTCTTCTTCGGCCTGGCCCTGTGCATCGATCCCAAGTTGAGCGTCGGGATGCTGGTGGACCTCGACAAGTGCCGCAAACGCGCTACGAATGACACGCCGACCAGGAAGTCGCCTGCGGTAAGGGTTGGCGTTCGATTGTCTGGCTAACCGATTGTAAGGCTCTGTTTTTTTTTTTTTGGCTTTGCAGGTGGCGGACGAACCAAGGTGGCAGGATGTGCTGACGGATATAATATTGCAGTTTCTGCTGCAGACTGGATATGTCTGGCGCGCATTTAGCAACATGCTGGTGGCGGCCTTGATGCCTCACATGCAATCCAGCAACCTTCAGCAGATTCTGAACATGATAAACGTCAGAGAAAACCCCTTTGATGAGCGTCCTGGGGAGGAGGAGCAGGACGATGACGATGACGATGACGATGACGACGAGGACGGTCGCGTGGAGAACGTGAAAAAGGAGGAGGATGTCGAGATGGACAGTGACGAAAGTGACGAGGACTACATTGAGGAGGAGGAATGTGAAGAGGAGGACAGTGACTACAGTGACGAGGACATCAGTGACGAGGATGACGAGGATGACGTTGGCGAGGGCGGTCCCGAGGAGGACGGTCATCAAAAGGGGGACGGTCATCAAAAGAAGGACGATGATCAAAAGAAGGACGGTCATCAAAAGAAGAACGGTGATCAAAAGAAGGACGGTCATCAAAAGAAGAACGGTCAGCAAGAGAAGGACGGTCACGAGGAGGACTCCGCTGACGAAACGGATTCCGACAGCGAATCAAATGTCGAGGATGATGATGATGATGAAACAACCGACGATGGGACTGATAAAAGCCTCCCCCAACTTCGCAATAACGTGCGCGAGGCTCTGCTCTTCGCTGGAGACGATGATGCCGCCAGCGTCGACTGGAACGACGTGAGCGACGAGCATGGCCAAGCTCTGAACCATGCCCTCGAGCAGGCCTTCCAGTTGATGAAGCCCAAAAAATCGAAGCAAGCCCGCGTGGTCACAAAGCGCGAGCGTGTCGATGACACGGCCCTGCTGCACTTCCGCATAAGGGTTCTCGATTTGGTCGAGCTCTTTGCCACTAAGAAGCGCGATTTTGAGATGACATTGGACTGCATTACCTCCATCTTCGAGGTGATCTACTACTGTGCCGGTGAGGCCGCGCAGAAGGCATTGTACGAGGCGAGCCAGAAGCTCCTGAAGAAACTGCTGGCACAGGAACTTGAAGTCCCGGTGAGCGCCGACAAGAGCTGCTTCCTGGAGGCCATTAAGAAGGTTATGAGCGTGGGACAGGCTGCCGACGAAGAGAGGGATAACAAGTCGAAAAGGGGTAACAAATCAAAGACGCCCAACCAGTGGCGCGACAAGTGCTTCGCCTATTTTGTATGCCAAGCATTCAACGACGAAATCCCGACGAAGAGCCTCGTGTGGCCGATGTTCACAGACTATGTCAATAATTGGGTGACCAGCCGAAAGTCCAAGCTGACTGTGGCAACTTTTGATATACTTTTCAATTCGTCGTGGACGGGAGCGTCTCCGTTGGCCATCATGCTCGCGAGTCACTTGTCCGTCAGCAAAACCCGCACCTTCCGTCGCGTCCAGATCGTCAAGCTGTTGAGCGATCAACATCGCCGTTTGAATATCATGCTCAGAATCCCCGGTAATGAAATGTTTATAAAGGAAATCGAACGTTTTGTCGCCCAGTTGGAGGCCACCGGAGAAGCGGGCCAGAAGGAGCTCGAACAGCTGACGACCCTCACAGCTCTCTTGGGCAGATTCCTTGGCAACGTTAGAGAGAGGGTTAACACCATGTACCTAGCGCCGCATCTGTATAATGCGCCTGTCGAACTCAAGAAAAGGATGCTGTACCTCAAGAGGCGCGCGTTGGTCAAGGATGACAGTCTGTGTCAGAAGAAGAAAAGCAAACAGACCAAGGCCAAGTAAACGCCCAGGGGTCGGTTTCCATTTTTTTTATTCTTACTGTATAGGACGCTCGTGTTATGGAAATAAAGAATTGATACGTTGAGACTGACGAAACTAGATGATTTGGTGGTGTGGCATCAATTTGTGGATCAATTAGCGCTTGCCGGATGCTTAAGGATCATTTTGGATCATTTGTGGGTTACTTGCATATAGTAAAACAAATGTTATTTAATGTTTGTGCAAATGCAACAGCCGAATGAAACATGTTTGTTCGTTCGGTATGTACTACTATATGAACACCTCGCGTTCTCCGAGATAGTAAGGCCTAGAGACGCAATTCCTTTTGCCTTAAGTCGGGCAATAATTTTCGAATATAGAGTTTACTTTAGATTGTTGCCGCGCCCCTTTCCGCCTTAGCAATTTGCATAAAACTATATTAAATTCGACATATTTGAGCATAACTTAAACAAATACATATTTGCCTATATCTCCGAGGTAAAAAACTGCTTTATCCCCGGCAAGAATGTATAAAGTTGAATTTTACTTTGAATTTTTGCCACGCCCCTTTCCGCCTTACATATTTGAGCCTATCCAAGCTGAAATTTTAATAATGCTGCATTTGTTTCGTCATATTTGAGCATAACTTGGACAAATACGTAATTGCCTCTATCTCCGTGAGATAAAAGCTAGAGACACAATTTCTTTTGCTTTATCCCCGGCAAGACTGTACAAAGTTGAAATTTACTTTGAATTAAGGCCACGCCCCTTTCCGCCTTACATATTTGGTTCTATAAAATCTAGTACTCAGTTTTCGATAGAACGACGTTGCTCGCCTCGCTTCGTGTGTCATTTTTAGGCATTGTGATATTTATTTTCTACGAGCAACACACCGGCTTTGGCTTGCATGTTTCGCAATATACTTGTATATTTTTGGAAGAACAGCCGCCTTCTCGGGAATTTTGCAATTGCCTTTACAGTTTTGTTCCGCTAATTGGCGCCAAGTATTTTGAATCGAGTCTATCCAACACTGAGTGTTGGTAAGCGTCGGCGGCAGTGTAGCGGGCAAGCACCACGACTTGTAAGAAAATTTCGTCGGATAAGGTGTTTGGATTCCCCTGCAATTATATTTGTATTCTGGCTCACTGGATCTTAAGCAAAATTCCCAAAATTTGCAGTCGTCGCTGAAGCTGCTGGATTGAGCCCCCCGCCAGTCAATAAACGGGGAATAATCTGTTTCCCATAATTGTAGGTATAGTCGTTGCCAAAAACCCATCATTCCTTTTTGCTCTCCGCCCCGGAAAACAATGCATTTCCCTAATTGGCTGTAAGAATTTGAAATCAAGTCCCTGCAACATTGAGTATTGGTAAGCGTCGTCGGAACAGCTGTTCTTTCGGCTGTCAGTGTTGCAAGCAAACACCACCCACCAACACCCTCCCCCACCCACCCAGTGCGATTTGTGGAAAGAAATTTTCACAGGAAAAAGTGGTCACTTTTCGTGCACCCAACTTTGGACACACCTGCTCGCTCCCTGGCTAGTCACCGAAATTCCAAAAATTGCCACTGATCGCCGTAGCTGCTACTGCTCGAGCCGTGGGCAAGGGGGAATAAACGCGAAATAAAATTTGTGCGCCAAGGATAATCCCAATGTAGGTATCGTCCTTCCCATCCTCCCACTGCGACCACTGCGACCCCTGCCCCCCAACCAATGAAAAACCAAAGCTAAGCCAGCACGGATACGGACATGGAGAGCGAAAAGATACTTATGGCCGCCGGTGTGACGGTGGCCGCCGTTGTGGGCGCCTTCGTCTTTTGGGGTCCCTCCGGTGAGTGAGATTCTCTTCCGTCGATTATATCAGACTCTCCGACTATAAACGCTCTCTATTGCCTCATCACAGGTTCCCGACTGCGGCAGAGACGCGGACAAATCGCCGGATTGCACAACTTCGGGCGCACCTGCTTCCTGAACACCCTGCTGCAGGCCTTGGCCGCCTGCCCGCAGTTCATCGCCTGGCTGCAACTCTACAACGGCGCCTCGCCGGACCGCAAGAGCCTGATCAGCTCGATGCTGAACACCCTGGAGGTGGTCAACGGCACGCATGCCACCCTCCGCGGGGATCCTCATTCGCCGGGCGCCGTTTTGCGCGCCCTCAATGCCCTCGGTTGGGTGATACCGCAGGAGGAGCACGATGCCCACGAGCTGTTCCACGTGCTGCTCTCCTCGCTGGAGGAGGAGGCCGTGCGGCCACAGCCCATCGGTTGCCTATCCGATGCCCTGCCCCTGGCCGCGGGCGGGGACAATGACGACGCCGCCTCCAGTATTGGCTTGGGAGCGGGCATGGCCACGCCCGTGGGTGGATTTCGGCCCATCAGCTCGATGGCCGGCGGCGCTAGGTGAGTCAGCTCAATGGGCAACATTTCGATGGCAGTTTTATGGTAATTTTGTGCATTTACAGCCAGCGGATTGGCGACCAGCCGAACAGACCTTCGAGCGCCATGCTGACGGACTTCTTGAACATGGAATACGACGAGAGCACCAGCCTGCAGCGTCTCGTGCGCTCCGAGGCCCACACCCCGGACTCACCGGCCTCGGTGTGCGAGCGCGAGGGCAACGATCGTTTGGGCACAATGCTGCTGGACGCCGTTTCGCCGGGAACGCCCTTTGGCTTCCCCCTGGCCGCGGCAGCAGACACCCTGCCCTCGGAGGGTCTGGGGGGCGAGCGCATGTCACGACCGCGTGTGGCACAGTCCCAGGAACTGGCCGGTCTCAATCGACGCGTGTCGAGCTCGTGCCGATCGCTGGAGCGTCTGCATCGCGGCCCCGGACGCGTCTCCATTTGGTCGAACATGATGCCCAGCCAGGTGGCGCATCCGTTTCAGGGCGCCATGGGGGCACAGATCGTTTGCAATGGCTGCGGCTCCAAGTCGGCGGTGCGATACGATAAATTCGACAGTGTTACCTTGAATTTGCCCCCCCAAAGGCGGACGGGCCTGAGTCTGGGCCATCTGCTCAGCGATTACATCACATCGGAGGATCTGAACGATGTCAAGTGCGATTCGTGCAACGAGACCACGACGCACACCAAATCGGTCACCTTTGCCAAGCTGCCGGCATGCCTTTGCATTCATGTGGCGCGCACGGTGTGGCTGCCCACGGGGCAGGTGTGCAAGCGCCAGGACTACGTGCACTTCCCCGAGAGCCTCTCCATGGCGCCCTACAGCTTCGTGCAGCCGCATCTCAATAGCCAGGTGGGTGGAGCGAGCTGTTATCCGAGCATGCCGGAAGTTACTTACATTCGTTTTTGTTGCAGGCCGGCACACCCTGGGGCTCCACCATGTCCCTGTACTCCTCCAGCCTACCGATGAACAATGGCCTGAGCATGGGCATGGGTGTGGGCATGGGCATGGGCGTGACTGTGGGCATGGCCGGGGGCAGTGGCGTGGGTGGGGGCGAGGGTTTTGGCACCATGTTCCCCAAGAATCTGTATCGCCTTCTGGCCGTGGTTGTGCACTCCGGAGAGGCGAACAGCGGTCACTTTGTCACCTACCGAAGGGGCTCCCTGAGGAATGCGCATCGGTGAGCATCGCTTGCAATGTCTGTTATGAAATATAAGTAACCCCTTTCGCCCCCTACAGATGGTTCTACACATCTGACACTATTGTGCGGGAGGTGAGCATCGATGAGGTGCTCAGCGTGCCCGCCTACCTGCTCTTCTACGATCGCGGCCAGCAAAGGCAGCTCCGCTAGACACAGCAGCGGGATCTAGTGGAACGCGGAAGGAGTAGGATCTGCAGAAGGAGTTCGGGAAAGGGAACGGGAGCGGAAACAGGAACGGAAACGGGCCGGATCCTAGTCAGTAAATCAGTCGTCAGTCACTCAGCCGACACACTCATTCGATGTGATGGAATTCCAATTGCAATTCTCATTTCTCGTGGCCATATAGTCGACCCCCTCACTTCATATATATATATAGGATTATATTGCGAGTATATATATAACGATCCAACGATCGTCAATCATTCATGCGCATGGCTTCGCAGGTCATCGGCGTCAGAAGTGAGGGTTATACCAAAAAACTAATTGAAAGGAAGGAATACCCGAACTCTTCATTTGTTATCGATGCATTTAAGATTTTTAAGAATTCCAAATTCATAATGTGCTTTTAGCTGTCTGTATGTAGCAATATACAAACCATAAATCTATCAATAATTGTTTGCGCGTTATTTCAGTAGGCTAGATGTTCAATAAACATTTGGAAAGTAACGTATTTTTCTGACTTCAGCAATTTCATTGTAGAATTTCGGAGTCCCACATTCCCTCAGCAAAAACGTCATATCTTGACTGAAACCCAACCGATTTTAAAAAGTGATACCTCTACATGTTTGACATAGAACTCTTCATCAATATGCATTCACACTTGACAAAACAAATTTTCCTGTTGGCACCCCTTAAAAATTTTGCGTATTTCGGAGTCCCCCAAATTGACAGAATTCCATCAGCAAAAATGTCATATCTTGGCTGAAACTCAACCGATTTTAAAAAGTAATATCTTTAATTGTCTGCTACAGAATTCTTCATCAATCTGCACTCAAACTTAATGATTTGCTGTTTTCGGAGTCCCCCGAAATGACAGAATTTTCTTTAGCTAAGGTGCCTTATCTTGACTATAACCCAAACCATTTTAAAAAGTGTTACCTTACAGAATTCACAGAATTCTTAATCAATCTGCATTTAAACTTAGCAAAAAAATGTAAAAAAAAAATCGTTTTCCAATTTTTCTAAAAAAATGTGAAATTTTCGGAGTCTCCCGAAATGACAGAATTTGCAATTTTCGGAGTCCGCCCAAATGACAAAGCGAAAATGTCATATTCTCAAGAATTTATATGAGTTGCTTACAATTGCACTGTTATCGGTTTTCATTCCCATCACTAAGTATTGTCTCACAAATCCGGATTACTCATTTCTTTTCGACGCAAAAGTACAATTTCGCGAGTCAAACTTTGGGGAGTTGGAAATTCTAGCCCCAACTGACTTGGATATTGTTATTAATGGGAAAGAATATTGTTTCACTGGTATAGTTGAAGTAGTTTTGTGGAATTTCGTTGACATTTGAAATGGTTGCTTCCGATGACTTGTTATCGGCAATCGTCCGTGGCGGAAAATATCGGTGTGAGCGGCCGGCCATCTCTAACGAAGAAGCTACGCGGCCCGAAAACAACGCACGTTTTGGGGTTTGGCGAAAGACTTCTAAAAACGAAGCATGTCTGACACGGAGATGGACTCGCAGGACTCCGCCGAGGTGCAGCATCACGGACCGGCGCCGGACGACGGCCGGTTGGAGGCGGATGAGCCGGACGACGAGCCGGAGCCGCCCGAGGACTACTGCATGGACGCGGGCCCGCCAAGAACGCCCGTGGAGGACGCGGCGGCCGAGCTGAGCGCCAGCTTGGACATCAGCGGCTCCAGCGAGTCCGCCGAGGAGCAGACCCTCGACCTGCGAGTCACTCAGGCCCAAATGCACACGATCCCGGCCCAGACGCCCACGCCGCCCACCTCCGAGCCCGACGAGCTGCCCGAAGCGTCCTCGGGCCTGGGTTCCGGATCGGGCTCTGGGTCGAGGTCTGGTTCGAGGCCGGATCCCGAGGACGACGATGACGAGGATGAGGATGAGGAGGAGGAGCCGCCGAGGAAGCGGGAGAGGCTGCAGCCCATCACCAGTCCCATTTCCGAGGACTCCAGCCCCAGTTCCAGTTCGACCAGCAGCGGCGAAACCCGCTACGACGACATCAGCGACGCCGATCCCAACGAGACGCCCGTCCCGGGCCCCGCCCAGCAGATGCATCCCCCTCCAGTGCATATGCCGTCGGAGGCGCTGCAGCAGCAAATGCCGGAGCCGAATCCCGACGAGATTGTGGTGGAGGGGTCCGAGGACATGCAGGAGGAGTCGCAGGAGGAGGTGGAAATGCAGGAGGAGTCGCCGGAGGGGCAGGAGATGCAGGAGGATGAGCAGGAGATGCAGGAGGACGGGCAGGAGATGCAGGAGGACGAGCAGGAGGAGCAGGAGGAGCAGGAGATGCCTGAGGACGAGCAGGAGGACGGGCAGGAGATGCAGGAGGAGTATCCCGAGGAGGAGGATGTGGAGTACCCAGAGCCGGCCGAGGTGGAAACCGTGGAGACGGGCGATCCCGTCGATCCCTCGCAGATGGACGATGCCGAGGAGACGGAGGATGTACCCTCGCCGGACACGGTGGTGTGCGTGGGCGATATCGACGACCTCTCGCATGCCCCCACCAAGGCCATCGTCACCGAGGTGGTCACCATACCCGCCCCGCTGGGCCTCAAGCTGCCCCTGGGACCGCCTGCCCCTCCCCTCCCGAAGCAACTATCGGACGACGAGATCCCCGACACGCCCGCCTCGCCCACAGGCAGCACCACCAGCACCGTGAGCATTGTGCCCATGTCATCGTACATGCGCGGTCGGTTCGTCTACGACCAGGTGACCAGCTCCGGCAACTACGGCTTGCCCACCCGCCTGGCTCCTCGCGATCCCCGCCAGGTGATGCCTCCCCCCCTGCCCATACGTACTGTGCTGAGCGCCAACATTGAGACCATCTCCGACGACGAGGACGAGGAGGACGACGACGACGATGACGATGATGATGACGAGGAGGAGGAGAGCAGCAGCAGTGAGGACGACGACGACGATGACGACGACGAGGAGGAGGACGAAGAGCACGACAGCACCTCGCGCGACACCACGAACACCCAAATGGATCCTATGCTGCAGAAGCTCGACATCACCGAGAAGGCCGACAAGATCTATTACATAAAGCGCGAGGATGGCACCGTGCACGCCGGTCAGGTGCTGCAGGTTCGTCACACGGACAGCGAGGACGAGTACTACGTGCACTATGTGGGCTTGAACAAGCGCCTGGACGACTGGGTGCCCCGACATCGGATCTCCGACAATGCCGAGGATTTGGGCGGCATTGCCCTGACCCCCCAACAGGAGGCGGATGCTCTCAACGATCGGCCCGGCACCAGCAGCCAAATGATCGCCCAACAGGCAGCCGCCGCCGCAGCAGCAGCCGCAGCGGCAGCAGCAGCAGCCACATCGGCAGCATCCACTTCGGCAGCAGCTGCAGGTGCCACCACAGCGATGGCACCGATGAGGCATCGCCCGGAGAGGGCGGCTAACCGGGACTACTATCTGTCCAAGTGCGATAACAACAAGTACGACTACAGTGATCGCAAGATGACGCGGTATCAGAAGCGACGATACGACGAAATCAATCACGTACAGAAGAGCCACACAGAGCTGTCCGCCTCGGAGGCGGCTCTGGAGAAGGAGCACGAAACGATCACGATGATACGCAATATAGAAACCCTGCAGTTTGGTAAGTACGAGATCAAGACTTGGTACTACTCCCCCTTTCCAGGCGAGTACGGCAAGGTTAAGATGCTGTATGTGTGCGAGTATTGCCTGAAGTACATGCGCCTGGCCAAGACCTATGCCAATCACAAGGGCAGCTGCGAGCGGCGACATCCGCCCGGCAGGGAGATCTATCGCAAGGGCGTCATCTCCGTGTTCGAGGTGAACGGCAAGGAGGATCCGCTCTACTGCCAACTGCTCTGCCTGATGGCCAAGCTCTTCTTGGATCACAAGGTTCTGTACTTTGATATGGATCCGTTTTACTTCTACATTCTGTGCGAGATCGATCGCGAGGGCTATCACATTGTGGGCTACTTTTCCAAGGAGAAAAAGTCGCTGGACAACAATAATGTGGCCTGCATTTTAGTCCTGCCGCCGCATCAGCGCAAGGGCTTTGGCAAGCTTTTGATCGCCTTCAGCTACGAACTGTCCCGCAAGGAGGGCGTCATTGGGAGTCCGGAGATACCGCTCTCCGATCTCGGCAGGCTGAGCTATCGCAGCTATTGGACGTACACGCTGCTGGAGCTGATGAAAAACAATTGCCCGCCGGAGCAGACGAGCATCAAGGAGCTGAGCGAGATGAGCGGCATATCGCAAAACGACATCATCTACACGCTGCAATCGATGAAGATGATCAAGTACTGGAAGGGCCAGAACGTCATCTGTGTCACCTCGAAGACCATTCACGAGCATCTGCAGCTGCCGCAGTACCAGCAGCCGAAGCTGACCATCGACTTGAACTACTTGAAGTGGAGGCCGCACTGTATGGCGATGTTGGCGCCCCGTCTGCCCGGCGTTTCAGGCTGAGGAGGAGAGGAGGAGTGGAGGAGAGGAGATGTATTTTTTTTTAGTCCTAGAAAACCTTAAAATCGAGAAACACATTGAAATTATATACAGAGGTGCGTAGAAACCACCTCTGGGCAATGTCTAAATCAATTCCCACTGTGCATTGATATGCTCCACTATTACTAATTTTTATTTAGTTAACAAATTTATATTAGATAATTTTTTTTTTTTCAATAATTTACAAAATAACGCTTTTTGAAACGATTGGTTAACCTATTGATCTGCACACGAAAACTGGACAAGGTTATACACCGTTTATAAATCTAAGGAAACATATACAAATTGAAGTCAGTAGAATAGATCTACCCATTATCCACAAACTTAAAATCTTGCTAAACCTACCGAAGCTGGTCATTTAAAAACTCACTTTTAAGAAATGTATTACCTTAATTGAACTCGCTCAACCCAAAAACTATGACGGTGTATGATACGCTGTTTGAAAAATACCTTGATTTTCATTATATTATATACACTGAAGCTCATATAATTCTAATACTTCGGGATTTCCCAATCAAAAAACATATTGCAGAGTCATTTAAACTAAACTTATATTTTTTTCATGCAACAAATCGTAACCTAGTGACAAAAATCGATATTATATACATCTTGTTGCAAAGACCAGTGAGTTGGAATCATTGAAATAAAATACCTTACTTGATTCAACTCGTCAAAGCTCCACAAATTCTAATGAAATGGCACGTGGTACAAAAACATGAATATTATTATTTACCTTAAAAAAGAGCTTTATATTTGTAAACCAATTTCGGAATTAGTGTTCACATATTTACCTTAATTTTTCTTATATGTAACTTGTCAAAGCTCCGGAAATTCTACTATTTTGATTATATATTGATTATATTATTTGATTATAACAACTTACAACAGTTTACATTTACGTTGTTATACTTTTAAAAAAATATCTGTGTATTTTATTAAATGTGTGCTTATGTTCGACACGTTGACACTCAGAAAAATGGGAACGTTATACATCGTTCAAAAGAAGACCTTTATAATTGTAAGATGGAATAATTTCTGATTGTGTCGCTCAGCGTTTAAAAGAAGACTTTTATAATTGTAAAACGAAAAAACGAAATAATTTCAGTAGAGGACCTTAATAATTGTAAGAAGTAATAATTTCTGATTGTGTCTATGCGCTACTCGTCGATGTTCTATATTCACATATAATGGATAACCAATGTAATCTAATACAAATAATCAAACGTTACACGTACATCGTGCAACAGAAGACCTTTATAGTTGTAAGATGACATATATCTGTGTCAAAATGTCTAACTGGATGTCTATAGGAATGAGCTCCAACTATTCTATTTTTTTTTTTCATTACACAACTCATTTACTTGAAATTATTCACCGAATTAAAAAATAACTATATTTGCAACAAAACAGAAATATTACAATTTGTGTTAAAGATGTAACTAAGTTGATTTTGCTTTTATTAAACACTAGTGGAAGCTTTTCACACACAAATATCATAAAGCTAAACATTGTAATCTATATGGAAACTGGACATAATATGCCAACTATAATTGTGGTAAACTTGCATATATTCAAATAATAAAAGCAAAAGAAAAAGATTATATGGTTTTTCTGGGATGCTGGGACCAATAGATCTAAGTAACTGGAATAATTTACTAAAAAGACAAACAAATCTTGTACAATAGTTGGGATTCCAATAAGTCGAAATACTAATTTTCTACGAATGTTCCACCAGCAGGTCATATCCCCTCAAAATCCTGATTTAAAATCCCTCAAAAATTAATTTATATAAGGCTGCACACTCACGATTATTATCCATAACGCCCGCATATAGCCGGTCAATATTTGTAGTTGATTGGATCATTTAAGGACCGGAATTCGATTGCCAAAGAGCCGACGATATCGACATAAGCATAGCAAGATGATAGGATCTGAAATTTGAATTCTTGTGCGCAGTATTACGTGGACCCTTCTGCAATCGCCTATCGATTGCTGTCTCCGCCCTAGGGCTGCACACTCAACGATTGTTATCGATAACGCCCGCATTCCGCCGGTCACTGTTGTTGATTGTTGGGCGGCTGCTGATTGGGAACATTTAAGGACCGGATTGTCACACAAAGATGGGTCTGCTGTCGGATCCGTCGATATCGACGCATAGCAAGCTGGTGGACGGGCTGGCTCGGCACGTGGGCAAGGTGTGCCTGCTGCTCTACGTTGCGGGTGTGGCCTGGTTCTTCTGCCTGGCCCTGCCGGAGTTCAATCACGGCACCTACCTCTCCGAGAATGCCCTCTCGCCAGGTGGGTATTGCGGGTGCTTTTGCCCTACATGTCCAAATGTAATCCCCCCTTTACCCCACTCTGTGACCCTTGGCAGGCCTCGTCTATCCGGAGATTCGTGTGGACGCCAACCGCCTGGCCATACAGCTGCTGGAGGAGCTGCAGCGGGAGCGACAGGACCACATTAGCACCACACCGCACGCCTGGATCGTGGCCAAGATGAACGAGTTTGGCCTGGAGACGCACACGCACAACTTTTCGCTCCTCTATCCCTTCGGCGGTGGCAATGAGTTCCATGGGAAGAACGTTTATGGAATACTGCGGGCTCCCCGCACCGCCTCCACGGAGGGCATTGTCTTTACCGCTCCCTATCGAGCGGCCAGTTCCGTGCACACGGACATCTCGCCGAGCGTCCCGCTGCTTTTGGCCTTTGCAGAGTTTGCACGGCGCAAGAACTACTGGGCCAAGGATCTCATATTCCTGGTCACCGAGAAGGAGCAGCTGGGCATGCAGGCCTGGCTGGAGGCCTATCACGATGGCGATCGCGAGCAGGAGGTGAACAAGACGTATTTGCGGCCCGGCAATCTGCCCGCCCGCGCCGGCTCCCTGCAGGCGGCCCTGAACATTGAGGTGCAGGATCTCGAGATTGGTAAGCATAAACGCCGATTGCTAAGGCATTTGTGGTAATTCATTTCGCGGCAGATCACGTGGATGTGCGGATAGAGGGCCTGAACGGCAAGCTGCCCAACCTGGACATGTTCAATCTGGTGCAGCGGATCATGGCGCGCGAGGGCATCCGTTCCGGGTACAAGCAAACACCGCGCAAGAAGCGCCGCCACAGTCAGTCCCAGTACGAGCAGAATCTGCGCGGCATGCTCAACATGCTGGCCAGTCAGGCCTCCGGCGTGCCGACGGGCAATCACGGCCTCTTCCATCGCTATCGTATCGATGCCCTGACCATTGCCGCCGTCCGTCGGGCCACCCATGCCTCGCTGAAAAGTAATCCCGCCTCGGCGGCCGTGCCGCTTCTGAAAGCCATCGAGGGCATCTCGCGGAGCCTGAACAATCTGCTGGAGCGCTTCCATCAGAGTTTCTTCTTCTATGTGATTGTGAACAACGATCGGTACATCTCCATCGGTGACTATATGCCAGCCCTGGTGGCCCTGGTGGCCTGTGCGTTTGTCAAGGCCTACCTCAAGTGGGCCACCCTGCCGACGGCCTCGGAGTTGGAGGCCGAGGCGGCTAGAAAGGCGGCCGCTATCTATGCGACTGAAAGTGACACAGAGATGGAAACGGAAACGGAAGCGAACGACGGACAGGTGCCCGATGAACCCTTCGATATGCCATACGGCTCCGTGTTGATCTATCTGACCGCCACCCTGGCCATTGGCTATCTGTGCAACGTGCTGCCACTGCAGCAGTACTTCCTGGAGATCCCCCTCGGCTCCGCCCCGCTGACGACTTCGGTGCTCAGTTTCCTCTCGCTCATTGGATTCGTTTTGCCCTTTGTGATCGTCCTGCCGCCGGGTGGCTTGGAGCTGTTGCATGTCGCCTTTCTGCTGATCTATGGCTGCGCATTGATTGCCATTGGGCTGTTGAACTTTGCCCTTGGATTCTTTGTGGCCGTGCTGACGGTGCCGCTGGTTATATCGCTGGAAACGAAGGAGGAGAACAGCAATAGCTCGTCCCGCAACTCGGTACGCCTGATCACTCTGATCCTGAATCCCATGATGATTGTGTACGTGATTGTGCTGGCCATGACATTCTATCAGTTCCCCGAGCTCCCCATGCCGAAGATCCTGCTGCGCGCGGCCACAGCGGCCATGGATGCCTCCGCCTTCGGCCTCATCGATTCCGTGGTGAGTTCAAGTGACTTTTTAAAGTGACTTTTTTAAAATCAATTAGAAAAATGAATGCCCAATTGCTCAAAGTTATTTCAACTGTAATTCAAAATAATTCAGAGGTTCTGTTAGGGTTTTTCCCTAAAAATGATTGTACAAAGGCAATAGTTGTGAGCTAGGGAGTTGCATGGGAACAATAGACACTTTTAGGTTTTATTAGCTCTTTTAGTTAAACAATAACTGGTTCTCTGCGGGGTTTCGTTTATGAATCTTTGTTTTTGGCGTCGTTTTGGCGTTTTATATTTTTCCAAAAATAATATTTTTTAAGTATTATGAAGCATAGTTCCATAATTACTCCATGAATGTCAAGTTGCCTAAAAATTCTAGTTTTGTCCCATCTCATCTCTCATCTAATTGCCCATTAATTTATGTAGGGCAACTCTTCAATTGAACTTTGAAAACAGGGCTTCTCTTTAAACTTTTTGGATAATTTGTTAAGGTCAATAAGTTCATTGCAGCTTAATTTCAACGTTCTTTGTTCTTTGTTACTTAATTTTTGGTTATTTGCCATTGTTATAGTAAGTTGGACCCTGTGTGATCCCTGTTTTTGGGGACTATGTTCTTAAATATAATACAATTTGGTATTTGAAACGTAAGCAAGGGAAATTTGGGCATCAAGAGGAAGCTCTTTTTCAATATTTGCATTTAAATTAGAGGACCATAACGTTTGTAGTTTTTGTTAATCTCTACACGCAAATTTCAATTGCCAGAATGTAATAGAATTAATGATCCGCAGATTTATGGCAACTTCCTGTACTTCGTCATCTCCACGGTGTTTCTGCCCCTGTGGATACTCTGCTGGACACTGGCACTGTCCAAGCGCCGCGACTACGCCGATTACCTGGACTTTGGGGAGGTTTTAACGCCTCCGACACCGCCGCCGGCACATCAGGCGAGGGCTAAGAAAACCAACTGATAGCCAGGACTCCGAACTGAACGTTTACATATGTATATCAACGGGAAATGATCCTAAGATTGTGTGTGATAAAGCCAACAAAAATCTAAAACTGTTGCAGCGTTGGCATGTGTCCTAGGAGAAATAAATTAAATAAACAAGTAAATAAATCAACAGCAGCTGTCCTGAACACACCACCTGCAGCTGATAAATTCCATTTAAATGTTATGCATTTTCATTAAATGTCTAAATAAAAGAAACCTATTTATTAGTTGGAAATTTTCAACGTGTTTGTTTGCATTCAACGCAAAGTTGTCGGTGTTTTTGTTGACCGTGTTTTTCAGCGATCCGGAGATCCAGGCGGAGAGCACGTGCCTCTTTTGAATAAGTGGAAAACTTTTCGACTATGACACGCAACTTAATTTAAACTTTGCACCGCCGCCAGCGACTGCGTCGAAGTTGACGTCGGCAATTAGTTATGAGCCCGGATTTGGATCAATCGGGGTCGGGTGCAGGTGTGGTGGTGGTGGTGGGGCGGCGCTTGTCACCGGGAGAGGTGGCGAAGGTGCGCCGCCATGTTTACCGGCGGCATTCAATCTGCAACTTAACAAGAAAACTTTGCTCCGCAGCACACCAACGTCCATATTCGTTGGCAAAAAGTTGCAGCGCACAGTGGTGCATTACGTGGCATTTACTCTCTCCCAACAATACGTTATTTCCCTGAGAAAAGTCTCGATTTCTTCGGGTGTCTGCGGTAGACTTCGTTATCCGCTGAAGTCGGACGATTGCAGACCCTTGGGTCCTTGGGTGGCCAGCGTTTCTCTCCCAAGATGCAATTTAAATAGGGCTAAAACTATCCATACTCCCTTCTTTATTACTTAAAATAAACTAAACAAAATCGTACTCTAATACTGAACAAAATAGAATATATTCTTGAAAAAAATGAATTCTTCGGAAGGTTTCGGAAAACTTCGGGACCTGCCTGCAGTAGCCGAACGATTGCAGACCTTAGGGTCCTTGGGTGGCCATCGCTGCTGTAAGTAAAATTGGATATCCAATTAAACAAATAACTAAAGAAAATCCAACATGCATCTTGAAAAAAACATCCCCCCAATTGAGTTGATACAGAATAAACATGATATCTTAAAAAGAAGTACCGATTTCATTGGGTAACTTCGTTAGTTGCAGAACTTTGGGTCCTTGTGTTCCATTGGCTGCTCCAAATAATGCTCCAAAGATGTACTCAAAAATATGCAATATCCAAAGAACTATCCGTTCCCTTCCTTGAGTACCAATCATAACCAAACAAAATCCTGAACATAGCAATAAAAACTTTATTTAAACGTCGGACACGCGGTGGGAGCCATGGGCAACCTGTTGACCATCGCCGGATCCCTCAGTCAGAATGCCGTCCAGACTGATGGCGGCTTCTGGCTGGAGCTCCGGTGGCTCCATGTCCATATCCATTTCCATCTTGAGACCCAATCCGGCCGGCTCCCCGGCGGCGTCATCGTTGTCCATGTAGTGGACCATGTGATGGTAGAGAGCATGACGGCTGGTTTGGATGCTGCAATCGCTGCTGCTGGCGCTGCTGACGCTTTCAGAACTCAATTTGGAGGAGCGAGGTACGGTTTGGGTGCCCACGCTTCCCATGTTCTCCAGGAAATCCGCATCGTCTTTGTCCTTTCCATCGGGATCGGTATCATCGGACTTCTCTGATACCGACTTATCCCTGTCCTGAGCACCAACAATTGTTATCTCCGAGTACTCTACATACTCGGTATCCTCTGCGGAGTCCACCTCCTCGGCATCCTCCGTCTCGGTCTCCGTGTCATCGTCATGCACCATATTCCTCTCCAACTCGCGAAAATAGTTGAACCTCTGTTCGCTGCGGCTCAGGGATCGCATACACCGCTGCCGTATGGCCTGCACATCCTCGCTGTTGCTGTCCTCACGCAGGGCCTGGATCAGATAGAGCATCGACCTGCCGCCGGCCTCCGTCTCCAGGTCGCGCAACAGTTGCATGTCCCGCTGCAGCCGTGCCTGCATCTCCAAGTCGTTCTTGAGGGCCTCCGCCTGGCTGATCAGATCGTTGACAAGCTCGTCGGTTTTCTGGAACTCGCTCATTAGGCCCTCGGCCTTTTCCAAGGCCAGGCACAGCTCCCGGGCCTCCGGACATCGGGGCGAAGGCGGCGGCGGCGGTGGCGGCACCGGCAGATGAGCGGTCAAACACTGGACGCCACGCGGTGTCCGATGGTGCTGGGTTACCATCGACCCATCGTTCCTCTTCGGCCGCCGGCTAGTGATGTTGCATCCATTGGGATTGGAACCGCCACCGCTGCTGGAACTACCCCCCACTCCATTCCTCTGTGATCTGCCAGTCAAGCCACCAGCACGTTTGCCTCCATATCTACCATTGTTGTAGGATCTGAATGAGGTGGAGTCGCCGCTTGATGTGGAGCCCACGCCGGAAACATCACTCGATGATGCATGAGGGGGCGGTGACTGGTTCCCGGAAGTGCCAAACCACTGGGCACTGCTGTCGTAGGTCTTAAGGCTGGTCATCTTGAGGCGACGTGCCCGCTCCACCACAGCGGCCATGGCCTTGTCCACAGTGTCCAGTTTGCCATCCGAACTGCTGTCCGCTTTGCGCTCAGTGTCAGCAACATCACCTCCGGCGTCTGAACCGGTTTTTGGAGACAATTTGGAAAACATTTGCACCGGCTTTCGGGTAAAACTCGAACGAAACAATCCTCCTTGGGCCGTTGTGAGTCTTGCTTGAGGTGTGTGTGTACTTACGCTTGGTCGATTTAAGATTTAGCTTCTTGAGTGTCCAAATTTTGCGGGGAATACGTGTCGTTATCTTTGCACCCTCTGAGAGCTACTCAAACCCAATAAGGTAAGGAAAAACTTCCAACTCTCCAAACTAATGGGAATAGCTCAACGTGGCAACATTGATAATAATCGACGAGCTACTAGATCGAATAGTTTTCACACCAAATTGAATTTAAATAAAACATATGAGGGAAAAGGAAAACATGAGAATGGAATTCAAGACTAGAATTGAGTTCCTTTTGGCGGTGATCATTGTAATCCAGAAATCGCAATTGCCATATCGCCTTGTTTTCAAATCATTTGTGTACAATATTATGAAAACATATCAGGGAAAAGGCAAACATTAGTATGGAATTTAAGCCTAGAATTTGGTTCCTTTTGGAGATGATCTTTGTATATATTACCTTTTAATCCAGAAATTGTAATTGCCATAACGCCTTGTTTTAAAATCAATGATATACATTATAATGAAAACATATTAGGGAAAAGGAAAACATGAGAATGGAATTCAAGACTAAAGCTCAAGTCTTTTTGGAGATGATCATCCAGGGTGCGTATAAAACAGTGAATGGTACCATTTGTTTTCCTTAATATCCTAAAACATCAATTCATTATACCATGTACCTTAAGGTACAAATGGTATATTAACTTTGTGCAAATGTATGTAACAGCCAGAAGGAGACATCTCCGACCCCATAAAGTATATATATTCTTGATCAGCGTCAACAGCCAATTCGATATAGCCATGTCCGTCTGTCCGTCTGTCCGTCTGTCTGTATGTATGAACACCTCGTTCTCGGAGATGGTAAGAGCTAGAGGTCTAGTTCTTTTTGCTTTTGGTGTGTTATTATTGCAGGCAGATCAAGTTTATTTCAAATTTTTGCCACGCCCCTTTCCGCCTTCGTAATTTGCATAAAACTGAAGGTACCTTTAGCCCATAACGACACATTAGCCCATAACTTGTACAAAATAAGAGGTAGAGACCTATTTCTTTTTGCATTGTGTTTGTTTAGCAATTACGCAGATAATGGTATTATTGGATTTTTGCCACGCCCCTTTCCGCCCTCGTATTTGCAAAAAAATCGATATCTCCCAAATGATAAAAGCTAGAGACTTAATTTTAAGTCTGTTAAATCTGCTGATCGTTTAAGACGTGCATGCAAAATTACGTTCAGATCGGACAATAAATATAGAAGATATGACCAATTAAAGTTTTACCCACCCCTTCCCACGGCAACGGCAAGAGAGGTACATGGTATCTCGTTGTCGAGGAATCTCGACTACAGCGTTTCTACTTGTTTTTAGTAGTATTGAATAACTACATAATACTCGTATGTACACTCAATTGAATACCTTTTTACTCTTTAATATTACAGTTTATTATTTTTAATTTTAAACATATTGCATTTACGTGATCAATATCAGGATTCGTTGCATCGGAGTGGCGCAAACCAGGACGTATTTGAAATCCTCTTTAGGGGCATACTGCGACCCACTGTGCCGCATCTCCATCTGCTTCTGCAAGCTGCAAGAGTGCAGGATAAAAGACGGCAAATGAAGGGGCAGCAGGTCCCGGCAGTGATGCCTTCGGAGCTCTGTGGGGTAAAAATTGGCAAGTTGATGTCACATAATTGCCCCTCGAGCGCTCATCTTAATTATTGTGCTGGCTGACTTCCTGTTGCCCGACTTAATTCCCCGTTAAAGCCAACGCACATCAACCCGCCCCCCGGCCCAGCCCGGCCCAGCGCTTTCCGCTTTTCCCCAGTTTCCCAGAGCACTGCGTGTGGCATGGAAATAATTAAAATTGTTTGGGGTTCGAGTGCAACTCAAGGAACGGAACAGGAGGTGTTGCAGTCGACGCTGCAAAGGAAGTAATGGGAAATATACTATATTCACACGATGGATGGCAAACAGAATCTCCAGGAGTTCAGGAGATAAAAGGGGCCTTGACTATTTAGATTATATTAATTTTCCGACGCATTTCTGCTCAGAGCATTAGCTTTAGTTAATTAACCTGAAACTGGAAGAAAATGATAAGAAAATAAAGCAGAAACTTGTTCAACTTTAATACACCCCGCGACTTCAATTCTTTGTTGCTTTTCCCGTGTTTTAATGAAAAGTGAAAAGTGGGAAAACAAGTGCGGAATAGCAGAATAGGAATACCAATCGAGAGCTTTCAATTTGTTCGCCCATTGTTCTGATGTTGTTTGCTTTGGATTTTCTACTTTTTCCGCAAGGTTTTTCCTATTTTTCTTTTCTTTTTTTTTTCTGTTGTTGTTGTTGTTTCCTTGCCGAGCTTTACTTTCGAAGAGAATTGAAACTTTGACAGTTATTTGTGTGTTTTGTCCGCCCTGTCGAAACAATGCAAAGTGGCAGAGGGAGGATGGGGCGGATGCCGCACATCCCCCGCAACAGTTGAACGTGCAACACCCTGGCGCATGCCACCACCCTCCCCCCAGAAGCTATAGTCTCATATCGGGCGAGTCACGTGGCAGTGCATTTTTGGGTAAAAATGCCAGCGAGGATAACAAAAAATTGCGCAGGTGAAATGGTAAATAAGCGCATAGAAAGCCAAAAAACAACCAACCAATAGCACTCGGAAAATCATTCGCATATCTATACCCTCAAAAGGGATTTATTTTAACATATATAATCCTTAGTTTTCCAATGCCAGTTTTACCAGTCTTACCATCAATATCAATATATAATAATACGAACAACACTGGTTTCTCCCCGTGCAGTGTTGGCCAGTGCTGAACAAATAACGAAATAATATTGCATGCGAATAAAAAAAGCCGTCAAAACTGCCAATTTCTCTCAATTTGTAAAGTTTTACCGAATTTTCGAGTATATTTTTTTTGCACGCCGATATGTTTGGCTGCAGATTCCTGTTACGTGAAAAGTTTCAACTACTTTGGGGCGGTGCTTTATTTATCGTATCCATCCACCCTCATCTTGAAAATTCATTTCACTTCGACTCACACAGATACTTTGACGCTGGCTCTTAATCAAAGTTTGCACAGCGACAATAAAACTCACGATTTTATTTACAAACAATCAGAGCCTACGAACAGTTTCGCCAAAAGTGAAAACAAAGCAGGGACAAAGGATTGCAAGCCAGGGACAGGGATCCCAAGCAGGAGCAGGGACAGGAACAGGGACAAGGATCTGGAGCCGAGAGGCTGTTAGATGAATGACAAACGAGGCTCGAGCATGAGGGAATTTGGCAAATTGAGCGCGAAAGACCATAGAGACGGAGGGTCCACAGTAAAGTCACACAAAAGGATAACTTTCCAGTGTGCCCTTACGAATTTCCGGCCCCAACTTTGGACTTGCTTCTGGGGAACTATAAAAAAGACGCCACCTTATTTTGGAGCGTTTTTTCTAGAGCAGCGATTGAATCGCTGACTTTGCCAATGGGATATCATACTTTTTGTTAAGGGAAATTTGGTATTTTTGTATTTAAGCAATTTGGACTGTGGATTTCTGTGTGTTTTTGAAGGGGGGAGGTGGCGTAGAGAGCAACAGCTACCCGCATGATGCTTTTTTATTGCGCCAACGGCTCGCAGAGTGTCTTTTCTTAGTGCTTAAATTTTGCCGGAATTCAGTGCCTTTTCCCTTTCCGAGCAGTTGTTTAGCACATTAAGCCACTAAAACAACCAGTTTGGATGGCGCAGGGACGAGGGAGTTGCTGGAAAATGTTAAGGGAGCATCCAAAGGAGGTGCGGGCAGATTCGGGCCATAACACATCCCTCTTCTGTTCCCAGTTGTCAGCTGTTTTACGGCCAAGTTATGACGTGCCTCCGTCACAGGCTTAAGGATGTACAACAGGACCAAAAAAAAATATAAAGGACAAAAAAAAATCAAATCAAAAGCAAAGAAAACAAAAATGAACAGCGACCATCGCGAAAGGCAACACTTGAATGCCCTTGTTTTCCCCAAATGACAAGAAGAGCTCAAGTTTAGTGAAAATTCTTAATGATAAGATGTATCCAAAAGGTATATCCAAAATGTGGATGATTTCTTCTACAATCGAAATATTTGTTGGCCCAAATTTGAAACAATTGCCATAGGTTTAGTATCCTTTTTGGGAGAGTAAATCTGGCAGAAGGAAAAGAACAATAACGAGAGCATGTTGGCCCCGGCCAGAAAGGTAGGAAAAGTCGGGGAAAAGGAAAACTTTTATGCGCTGCTCTCTCGCTGGCGTACACAACTTTTGCCTTTTATGTCCTTGTCCCGTGTCGTTCCTGTCGTCTCCTATCAGTACATATATATGTCTGTATAAATGTATATGTATAGCTCGCACTTACATACAGGCAGAGTACGCTTATGGCGTTTTGTGTGACATTTATTGTCATTTAACTGTGACAAAGTTTAGGGATAAGCATACACGGAGCCATCTGTACGGCGTGTTCGCCTCGTCACAGGAATCATTCCCCGGATTGATGGGCGGTTCCTGGTTGTAGATGAGTTGGCTTTGCTTGGGCATGGGTTTGGGCTTGAGTTTGGGGTCGGGGCCAGGCAGTTGGCAGGTGACAGACCGTATCCAAAAATATAGAAAAACATCAACTGGTATTTCCTTGACTTTAATGTCTATGGAAAATAAAAAAAAACGAAATATATTTAATATACCCATATCCAGTCAAATCAGGTACTTATTATCCCTAATTTCCCGAAATGCTTTATTTTAAAATCTTTTGGGATTTTAGCCAAAATGGGTCTCGAGTCGCTTAAACGGAACCTCAAGTCGGAAATGGCAGCTACCGGAAATTTGGGCAAGAGCGAGAGACCGAAGGGCCTGCTGCATATACCCAAAGAATGTTCCAGGACGAAGGGGCGATTGATAATGATCTTTCGCTTGGGTGAAAATCCAAGCTGCATCTTCAAGCATGGAATACCACCGCCGGATCCATGATCACAGATTTTCAAGTCGAAAATCATACTCTTTTCAATTAAAGTATCAAGGATTTTATTTTTGAGAAACCCGAGCAAGTGCAAGTGCTTTAATTTTTCATCTCCATCTTAAGTTCCTTTCCGACCTGACCATCTTCTTTCGTTTTTATTTGCCTTATTGATGAGTCATCAGGTTGGCAAAAAGATACGCACTTGATATGCTGTCTGGGTTATGGCCGGATTTTACGACTCGAGTGGGAAACGTTTTCGATTTACACCCAAAAGTGGGGCATGTGTTCCAGGGGCATAAACCACGCCTGGATGGCTGCAGGGCTGGGGGAATTGATTGATAATTGATAGCTCCATAATACAAGCAGTATAGTTTATAACATAAACATGGGTTTTTTACATCTACTGAAAGTTTTTAAGCAGTTAAAGGCAGCGGGAATTGCCTTTGAGGGAGTCCTATAATGGATACCCCTTTTAGTACGAGTATTATGATAGTATTTCCTCGACTGACTTGGAGGTTAAACCATACAATAATAGATCTTCTATTGCCATTTCAATGAACCTACTCCTCGTTAATTTCATCGCTAATAGTAAACACCACTTGTCACGGGATCTATCTTTAAGATTCTTAAAGATTCTTTTCTTTCATCTAAAATTAAGATGATATATCATTTGACTTGGAGGTTAAACCATGCACTAATAGATCTTTGGTTGACTTCTCAATAGCCCCTTTAGTTCCATCGCTAATATGTGTTACATGTCAGAGGATTTATCTTTTTGATCACATTTCCGCAACTGCCTTAAAGGTTAAACCACAAGCGGTGCGGTAAATCAAAGCCAACAGAGAATGACTTGAATGTTTAGGCAAGGACTTGCATCGATTTGCCTGATTTCTGGCTCGGCCTCTCCGGCAATTTATGTTGGCAGAGTCCGGCCAGATGTTTGGTCGCATATGCAGATTAAGTTGAAAGCAGATCATGTTGGCCAGGCCCGAAGATGGAGGGGAACCAGGGCCAAGACCGGACCAGAGACAGGAGCCAGGAGACAGGAGACGGAAGTAGATGTGGAAGTGGCCGAGGAAGTGGGGAAAACTAAACTGTTGTTGTTGGCTTGTTAGGCAAATGGTAGACACATCTCCGGCCGGATGTGCGCCAAGGATATGCTTACAAGGCAAACAAATTTACCCATAATGCTGTCAGATGCATATCGGCCAAGACCGGCAGTGTCCTGTCCAGCGTCCCGAGGAGCCGGCAACCATTATTTGTATACTCTAACTCCGGCACACTCACTATTTCATTTCGCTGTAGACATTTGATATTGTCCAATGATTTTTGCACGGTATATGCATTCTCTTTCAGCTGCCATAAAATGTCGGGGGTGTCCTGGCAAAAGGAGTGGGAAAGTGGGCCCAAAAAACAAGCAGCTGTCTGTCTTGTTTGTCTGAAAAAGTTCGTTGATTTTAGGGCAGCAGATTCAGATGCAGATGCAGATGCACCAGCCGCTGCAGCTTCTGTTTTTACTACACTAAACAAAAAAATGTCAGTGGTTCTTGACTTTATTATGGACCCAATCGTGGCCTATTTGTTTGAGTTTTTGCATAAACTACCCGCATTTCTGAGATTAACCACATTTTCCCTTTCTGGCAGTGCAGTTCCCTTTGCTGTTACGATTTTTCAACTATTCACAAAGCAAAGGATGCGAAATTGGCCGCCCATTGGGATGGGGAGTCCTTTGGTTGTTTATGCTGTTGTTGCCGTTGTTGCTGTTGTTGCGGGCGGCCAGATGGCCACGTCCGCCTTTGGCGTCCACATCCTTTTGGCCAGTGGATCCTTGTGCCTTCTGGCGGTTGTCCTTGCCGCTTCTTCTGTTCTGCTTGGCTCGGTAGTGTTCCTTTTTTTTGGTCGCTCCTCTGGCAGATGAATGATGCTGCCTTGAATGCCACCGCCATCGCCAGCGGTTCCTTTGGTTTCGAGGACTCCGGCGCCGGGCTCTGAAGCTGGGCCATCATTTGTGTATTTGCAGACAAATTGGATTTCGACTGTGGCCTGCCGGTTTGCTTGCCAGCCGGTTTGCTCAATTAACTTTCTGTTGCCCGGCATCCAAACAGGCCATTTCTCTTTCTAACCTCTTAGTCCTGCGACTCCTTGCAGCTGCCCGGTTGCCTCGGTTGCTTCGGCTGCCTTGGATGCTGTTTCTTTTCCGGCTATCCTGCTGGTTATATGTATACGCAGGAACGTGTGTACGTACGCTTATCGTTATCCTTCCGGGAAGTGCATGCTTGATAAATGGCCCGTGATTATGCCACGCCCCCTGCGCAGCAAAAGATTAGTGTTGTAAGCCACAAATGCACATCGATTAGCATCGAAAAATGGTTTTTGGCCCATAAATCGCCTGGAGTGGCAACTGGAAAAGATCGATAGTGCTTCTTGATTTATCGGAAATAAATCAACAAAGTTCAAATAGATCGAAAAGTGTATTGGATATATTGAAATCTCTAAGAAGAATTTTAACTGGAATAGATAGGTATTGTTTCGGATTTGTGAAAAATGAGTCAACAAAAAACGTACTTTAAAATCAAAGAGAATATTTAAAATCAAGAGAATATAACGCGAAATGCGTAATTATTGCCTCGCTCGTCATTACGCTTCAATGTTGCAACCATTTAATTGGATTTAAATTCCCTAAATACGCACAAAGCAACGGCTATCCGTTTAATGTATTTGACACGAAAATCATATTTGAATAATGCAATTTTGGATTTTGTCTATTTACAAAGCAGCCGCTGGCAGGGGTACCCGCATCGCATCAGCCAAATGCACAAATTCGGGATATTTATTTATCGAATCGTGTGATAGTTACAGCGTGGGGGCTGCCCACAGCGATAATGTTTAAACAAACAACCGCAAAAATGCATAAATGACGGGTGGCGTGGGCCTAAAAAATATCTAAAAAAAAAAAACGGTGGAACGATAAAAGATTGTGCAAAAAGATTAATTATGTTGTAATTTATTTGCTTGTGTGTGGATATTTTTTATCGTAAATTTTGTCATTATTAAATTGTTTGCTTTTTTTTGTTTGCTATGTGTAAGCAGGTGTTTGAGGGATTTTATGAAAATGCAATTAAGTTTCGGGATAGATGAGAAATACCTACGGAAAATAAATCTTTTTTCCTAACAATACCAGAAGTAAAAATAGAAATAATTATTCGAGTTGTTTAAGAACTTTTAATTAGTTTGCATTGAAATCGAATCAAATTGTTTGAAATTTTAGTAATTAATTTGACGTATGTTTTGTCTGTTGATTTTTATTTTATTTTACTAAATGGTTTTAATTGGGTTTACAAACAAACACCGAGTTCTAATAATGTTTTCGTAGTACTCAGCTAATATATATGTTTATAATTAAATTATTTATAATTAAATGTAATTCAAGGCTGCACACAAGTTGAAAGCTTTTGTTTTTCCTTGCGGAGACTTTTGTGTGAGGTGTCGTGCCGCAAAGCCATGACAGGCAATGCGATAATGATTTCCGTTTTCACACCTCGCTGCCGCACAAAGGACAACAACGCTGCAAGCCTCCCAAGGACAATGGCGGGCTCAGGGTTGCCCCAAAAAGCGGAGAGAAAAGGGCTGTGGCTTGGCGGCAGCGGGGAGGGGGAATCGGACACTGCCGTGGTGCCGGCGGCTAAAGCGGAAGCGCTGCATTGGCACATTTCCGGCGCGCTCACTCAGCCCGTGCATAATCGATTAACTGGCGCGCATAAACATGACCGCAAATGTGCAAATGCGGAGGCGGCGCAAAAAAAGGGCGGGAAACGGGCATGGGCATGGCGGGGAAAGTGGGAAAGTGAAAAGTAGGAAAGGGAAGGGGTCCTTGTAGCGGGTGATGTCGACATGCATAAATGCAAATGCCATGGCAATGCATATGCAAATTACTTTTCACACACTCTGCTTCACAAAAATGCACCGCAATCCGGACGGATACGAATACGGATGCGGCCACGGGTACCAGTGCCAGTACATTAAGTGGCACTACAAAAAAATATCTATAAACTAGATAAATTCCAAATTTAAGTTGAACTTTTCGACCGGAATTCACGCTACAAGCTCAAATTTAAACATCAATTGATTGTAATGGTAACCATGGGGATAAATATTTGTAGTTTTCCAAATTGAATTTACCATAAATATTTATATTTTTCCACAAAATGTACTTCAACTACACTATAATATGCATATTTCTGTGGCTGTTTATTTTCCAAATCGAGGTAACCCCAAAAATTGGAGTATTCCATTTTGTATAGAACTCAAAGAGTTTCTCTCAGTGCATAGTTATAGATGCGAATGAGTGGGCTCTTTGGGGGGGCTAGCTGGTTATAGTCAGCCACTAATTTTGTGTTTTCTCTGCGGGCTGGCAGCCACTAAACTAATTGCAAAGTGAGACTACACCTATATTTCCCTCTTGCAATTTCCATCTGAATTTCATCTGGATTTCCTCTTCGCTCTGCCAGCTGAAAATCATCATATTTGCTCGATTTTAACGATTGAACTGCACAGTGAATAATTTGCGCAGTGAAGAGAAATACCTATAGTATATACAAAAGATTTAAGGTGGAAATTGTAGCTTTTGTGTTGCATATTAAACGAGAAATTGGATACTGGCACAGCCCAAATGTTAGTTTATTTATAAAACTCAAAGGTGCCTAAAATTTGCGAGCCTAAAACAATAAAATGCCTGGAAAAATCCAACTATTTTTCGGGTTGCTAGACTCCTTTGGCATCTGTTATTTGATTAATTATTTGTTGGCCCAAAAATGGCCCCGAAAGAAAATGGCTGAGAAAGAGTTGGGAAACAGCCTTTAAGGTGAAATCTCACTTGTCAAGTCCCAATTGGGTAATCGATCTGTTGGCGGGGTCACTTTCTGTATTCTCTGGGACGACCAGGATGTGGCCGAGTGTCTCCTGTTTGCCTTTGAATTACAGTGAATTGACAAAAGGGCCCGCCGGTCGGCTCGGTGCCAAATCCCAATGAAATTTATAACCCTGTTTCGTGGCGCCGGCGGGGTTACCTGCCCCCTCAAAGTTAAAGGTAAAAGGTAAAAGGTAAAGGCAGTAAAGTTCGAGGCGAAGCTGGGATGGGATGTCTTTGGGTGGGCAGTGGGTTGGAATAACGAGCCTCGAGTAAATCAGAACGCAAAAATGGTGCAAAACTTTTGCCTTGATTTTTGGCAAATTAATTTTAGTTAAATTTCAACACGTTTATTCTGTGTGTACGCATATTTTGCCAGCATGTGCCAGCCTGGGCGGGCTGGCGGACTGGCGTGCTGGTGGAAGCCAGACAATTCATTTTCCAGGGAAAGGGGGGGCGCCCTAGCAACCTGTAGGCAAAAGTTATGTATACAGGGTGTTGTTGAAAATTTTGTGGCACATAACTTTTGCCATATTGTTTTTAGTCAGGCAGACGGGGCCCGGAAAAGTCCAAAGCGTGGAGGTAAATTCTGGGCGAAATTACAGAAGTTGCTTGCGGGTGTGGTAATAGAAAAGCGGGGGTTCCTGCAATTTCATACATTTTCAGTTGTCTAATTTTCTAAATTTCAATATTTCCCTGACTACCAAAAGTTGATAAATTAGGAGTCCTTTGTTGGGCGAATCTCTTAATTTCCTTGGCCACCGCCTGTTCATTGGGATGTTGACTGAAACGTATTAAATTGTGTTGGCAATGGGTGTGAAAAGAGGGATTTTCCGAGGGGGGAGTGGGTGGGAAAGGTGACAGGCTCGAAAGTCAAATTCAAAGACAGCGCAACTTTTTGTGGGAAGTCATGGGGTCTCGTTCGTTATCGCCCGAAAAGAGCAAAAGACAATAAAAGTACTGCCGAGCCGGGGGACAGCATCCAAGGGTGAAAAGTTGCAGATTTTCCGCTTCTCCAGTTATATTAGGCCCGCAAAGTGAGAGACAACCGCAGAAATTGCTCGACATTCTGGAATTGGAGTGAAAGGGAATATGGTCTATTGAATTTTACGTTTTTCATTACAAAAATTTATTCATCATAGATTTTTATTGCCTCAGCAAAAACCTTAGCATACTTATTCGGGCATTCTATCTGGTCGCTTCCATTGGTTGTATCTACTGCAAGCTCTACNCAAAGTGAGAGACAACCGCAGAAATTGCTCGACATTCTGGAATTGGAGTGAAAGGGAATATGGTCTATTGAATTTTACGTTTTTCATTACAAAAATTTATTCATCATAGATTTTTATTGCCTCAGCAAAAACCTTAGCATACTTATTCGGGCATTCTATCTGGTCGCTTCCATTGGTTGTATCTACTGCAAGCTCTACGCTTACTACTCTATCCATATTTAAATCTTATACAAAAAAAAAAACATTGGAAAAAACTTGGTATGAAATAAGACGGGCTTTCGTCACAGAAACCAAC
>JAJJHQ010007832.1:595875-611222 GCA_021223825.1 Drosophila ironensis | reverse complement strand
GAAAAGGCTTGGTATGAAATGAGACGAGCATTCGTTAGAAACCAACAAGAGTGTTTTATATTTAAATGTTATACTAAAAAAAAGACTTGGTATGAAATTAGAAGAGCTATCGTCACAGAAACCAACAAGAGTGTTTTATATTTATATGTTATACTAAAAAAAAAAAGAATTAAATAAACAATATTTTAAAATTCAGAACTACCATAACTTATGTCCAAATCAGAAATGACAATGACTTGTGTGCGCCAAATGTTGTAATTTATATAAAGTTATCCAGAGTTGACACTGAGAAGGAACTGTGAACATTTAGCCGGAACGGTGAGCATTTAGCTGTAGATTTGAATACATTTAATTTAAAAGGCTAAAAGGGCCGTGAATAAGATTTAGGATCGACATTTCGATAGTTTATAGGATCGGAAAGGCATCCTTCTTCTTGCCCCTTTAAGTATATGGTATAAACATGTATGTGTACGAAAAAATAGTAAAATGAAAATGTGTGAAAGATCTGAAACTTTCTCTATTTTATAAACTAAGCCAAATAGAATATAGACGCTCTAAAATTACCGATAGTTAAAATCTATCGGCTCCCAGGGCTACTTGACAACTTGACAACCCTTTTTGTCGCAACCCTTTTTGAGTTGCACGTGCACAGAGTTGCCTCAGAAACTCGAACCTTGATCGGATTCAAGAAGATATATAGTGAGCCCGCCAATAAGCAATGTTCGATGAAAGACACTTGAGATGCGGCAACCACAAGGCGGGATGATACGAGTTCTGCACAAACTTTATATACCATTTGTACCTTAAGGTACATGGGATAAAAAGTAAGTGTGCAATAAAAGAACAGGCGCCATCCTGTCTCCTATAACCGTCAAAAGAAAGCTACTTAAGTTCAAGAATCGCTTCCAACTCCTGGCTGACGAGGAAGACTTGGAGGTGATTGAACACCACAGCGATGACGACGATATTGGTAACGAAGATGATAAGCCCTGTCGCTAAAAAGGGTAAATCTTCCTTGCAGTCAACCTGCCGCCACAAAAAATCGCCGTACTTCCCAGATTCCTAGGATCATGGTTTGAACGACATCACTGATTTTTGCAGAAAACTATACACCCTGATGCTCCTATCAGAGGATGTATACTTTCGGCGTTTTTCTGGATGTCAAACAAGCATTTGACAAAGTATGGCATAAGGGTTTATTATATAAAGTGAAAGATCTCCTCCCTGCGCCTTTCTTTGCCATCTTGAGATGCTTCATATCTGAACGGACCTTTCATGTTGCAATAAGAGACTCCCGATCCAGCGTATGTGAGATCAATGCTGGGGTTCCAAAGGGAAGCGTACTTGGACCTTTTCTGTACACCCTGTACACTGCCAACATGCCGGCCCCCGGCAGCAATACCGATTACGTCTTCGCCGCGAACCTGTTTCTGACCACCTATGCTGGACGACAGCTGCATGCTAGTTTCCCACTCATCGCTGCAAACTGCAACAAATGCAGTTCAGGTCTGGCTCCAGGCTATGGAACATTGGTCTGCGAAATGGAGCATGCGGGCTCCCCTAATACGTCACAAACAGTGCCATCGAAAGGGACTTTCGACTCTCCTCCGTGGGGGACCAGATCAACCTGCATAGCAATCGTTAAACTGATAGGATAGTGGCACACCAGAACTCACTGGCGAGGGATCACACTGCGACGGCTGAACGAGCTACATCCCTCTGATCTCCCCACCCGAAAGATCTCGTAATCTTTCCTGATAGTTAATGTGACTTGGTTTTTAAGGGGACTATGTACCATATAAATTTCTTCCGATAATTTATGCTAGGTGAGGTTCAAAAGACTGAACGAATCCGGCCACAAAAAAGAAGGAAATAGAAATGCCATTGCTCTAATGACAATTTTTTTCAAGACAATTTTTCAAATAAAATAAAAAAAAAAATTTTTAATAAAATTTCAAATAAAAACATAAGCTGGAACGAGAACCGGCGTGCTCAGCGAGCCCTTGGAAACTACTAAGAAAAGTTTTCAGAGCCTAAGTTTTCAGAGCCCAAGACAATTTTTTAAGTAAAATAAAAAAAAAGTAATTTTTAATAAATTTAAAATAAAAACTTAAGCTGGAAATAAAATAAACGAGAACCGTCGTGCTCACCGAGACGTTGGAAACCACGCTTGAAAAGCCAAGTTATCAGAGCCTAAGACATTTTCCAAATAAAATAAAAAAAAAAATGTTCAATAAATTTAAAATAATATATTTAAAATAAAAACGTAAGCTGGGAATAAAATAAACGAGAACCGTCGTGCGGACCACATTTGAGCTTAAGACTATTTTCCAAGTTTAATAAATTCAAAATAAAAACAAAAAAAAAATGTTTAATAAATTTCAAATAAAAACGTAATCTGGAAATAAAACAAACGAGAACCGTTGTGCTCAGCGAGCCCTTCGAAACTGAGGACCTGCTCGAGGTTCCCTCAAAGTCAGCCACCTATCGAGTATCGCACTGGTAGGACTTCTATCGCCAGTGCTGTTCAGTGCCCTAAATTCAAAGCTTTTCCAAGGTCTAGGTTCTAATATTAATCGTTTTTAGAACACTAACCTTTCATAATACTTTATTACTATTATTATTATATCGACTTTAATAGCAATTGCAAATAGCTGTGCATTGACAGTTTTATAATTAAATAACATGAGTATAAATATAACATTAAATAAATAATAAGGAGTAATAATATATAGTAACTATAAAACAATAATAATAAATAACAATGAATTAGGAGACTATGTAAGGTAGTATGATTTTGAGAACGTATAATTAATAATTATTGGTTATGTAACCGATCGGTTACTATCGGTTATGTATAGTTATGTAACTTAGTATTAAAGGGGACTACGTGCCCATAGAAATTTTGTCCGTTAGTCACGCTAGGTTATGTTCAAAAGACTAAACAGATTCCGGCATTGGTTGTAAATTTGTTACTTTGAATGTGAAATTGGCATATATTGTACGCTAAAGTTTGGTTTTTCCAAACTTTAAATCTGTCTAGTTACCATTAAGTCCCTGTACCATTTCCCGTTAAACAAAAACGTAGAATCGCCTTTGAAATTGGTCAGAAGCTGGCATGCAGTTGGCATTCAGTTGGCTAGCTAGCATTTCCAGTGAATTCCTCACTTTCCCCAACGAATTCCTTTTTGTGGCATTGTCATTATGGCCACGCCCCCCCGCCGCCTACCATTCTTTGCGGGCTGTTGCTGTTTTTCTCCTTGGGTTTTTTCTTTTTGCTGCTACCCAACAAGGAACAGGTCCTTTTCCGGCTGCTGTTGTCGGTTCTGTTGATTCCTAATCAGAAACGTGTTTGCATGCACAGAGGCAACGCACACGGGGGCGGAGTGGAGTAGCAGAAGGGGTAGGATGGGTAGGATGGGCAGGATGGGGAGGCAGTTGCCACCCGTGGCTGTCGCTTGAGTAATGGCTGCAATAGGCAACGTGCTGTCTTCAGCACTGAGCTCTGGAAAACTAAGAAAGAGTCGTGCAAACGGTGAGAAACGCAAGAGAAAAGTGGACATTTTCTTAAAGATCTTGACTTGAAAAGTCTCGGAAATCAGCAGGTACAAGGGTATAGGGTACATGGGGTATTTAAAGCTGAAAACTTATTGTGTATCTATGCGTGTTTTCCCTTAGTGTAGCTGGAAGACCAGTGGCAGACAGAAGAAGCCAAGCGAAAGGAGCAGTCAGACAGAGTACAATGTGTTTTCCTGCGTGCGTGGTTTCATTTTCAATTCCGTTTTTCCTGTCACACCTCCCCCGACATCAACTCATCCCCTTACCTCTTTTTGCTGTGCCTCATCCCGGGCTTTGGAAAAACATCATCCCAAGATCCCGGGGTTCGGTTGCACAACCAACGGATGTGCAAGTGCCTTTATGCAACATGCGTTCAACAATCAAGGGGCGGAGGTGGTGACTGCAAGTCAAAAGGCAAAACTTTATTTCCAACAAAAAACCTCAAACACCGAATCCCGACTGCTCTTGCAACAAAAAAAAAAGAAAAAAAAACGGTGAGCAGACAGAAATAGAATTGAAATCGAAGTGGAAACATTCATTTATTTATTCATGGTCTTAGTTTCCTCACAGAAGGCTGGCTGCACCTTTTGCACGCCCCTGCCACATCATCATCGGCTCCTGCCGGCGTATCCTGGCCACCCATCCCAGCCTGAAATCATCCTCATCACATCCTCTGCAGCAGCTGGTGCTCCAAGTTATGCTAATAATGTTTTTATGCTCGATGTTTCCAATATTCCACGGGCCAGCAAAATGAATTTTGCTCAGGAAAAATATATAGGGAAAATGCAAATCCGGACAAATCGAAATATCTAACCGGTATTCCAAATATTAAGCTTTTGTCTTTGATAATTGATTTAGTTTTTTTGTTTGGGGGAAAAGTGCAGGCGGCAACTAGGGTTTTATGAATTCCTATTTTATTTATGTTTATTTTTAAGGGGCATATTGGTTTTTGTTTGTGGGGATCCGGAAATAGGATGGAGTTAAGCCAAAGGCAGCAGTAGCAGCGGCAGCGGCAGCAGCAGCAGCTGATTCAACTAATCGTTATATTCCACACTCGAATACACTTTACTCAACGACCCTTGACAAGGACATGGCCGCTCTTAGTCCTTTCCACCCACTTTGGTCTCCTTGGCCACAGTGTTTGCTTTGTCCTTTGTCTTTCTGCTTTGCCAGAACACTGAAAAAAAACCACCGAGAATATATAGTAATTTCGGTGAAGAGCGGCCGTAGTTTGGCTATACGATTTCCAGTTGATTGGCAAGTTGAATATGCTTTGGCCCAGGGCATTTTTCTCACTGTTTCGTTGCTGTCCAATGGGGCGGATGTTTGATATTTCATTGTACACACAGACAACACTCGAATCCAAGACGAGGAATTTCATAAATTTCCAGATGTGAGCAACAAGGCAAGCAAAAAGCAAAATGGCAGCTGCAGCCGCTGCTTCTTATTCAGCAGGATACTTCTTGGGTTATCCTGGCACATCCTAACGATGTGCTGAGTGGTCAATTGTCTGTTGTCCGTTGTCCGCTGTCCGCTGTCCGTTGTCCGTTGCTCGAACATCCCAAATCACACACACACACAACCAGCGGCCCCACAATTTGCGTAAAATTGTTTTTTATGCATCATCAAGTTAAATTTTGTTTTCATACGGATTTTTGCTGCTGTTGTTTGGTCCAACTCTCATTTCACAATTTCCACAACATTTCCATTTCCATATCGGGCGCGGGCTAATTGTTTCTGGCCAAATAAATCTGCATGCAGGCGCCAGACGGCGATAAATCAATATAATACAATATAAATGAATATATAGAGGGAGCTAAAGTGCAAATATATCCAGGCGGCGTATCCCCGAACACAATCAACGCTCCAATTAATCCATTGAGGAATCAAATCGTTTCGTTTGTTAATCAATAGAATTAAATTCAATTTCGTTTGGATGGGGATTAGACCAGCAACAGCGTTTGCCTCGGATTAATTTTAAGGTTTCTCGTTTTAATTGTTTCTTTGCCAAGATTGTTGAATGCCCATAATCCCTTGCACTATCTTGCAATGAATTAGGAGTATTTACCTTCACAAATTGGGTATTTTTATCCTCCCCTTATGTGTAATTTAAGTACAAACGCATTTCTCAAATTTGCCATTCAATTTAGTGCAACAACTTCAACTCCAAAACGCAGGCAAGCATGCAAAGTTCAGATGATAAACAAGTGGAAATTATTGCAATGATTTTCCAATCTGATGCACCGCAAGCAGAGCTACCAGGAGCAGAGCAGGAGCACAGCTTTGGCTTCAGCAAAATTGCTCCGGCGGTTGAGGCAAGTGGCAAGTGGCAAGTGGAAGTGGCAGTGGCAAGAAGCCGTGCCAGTGCCAGTGGCAATCATGGAACAGAGACCTAGCGAACCTGTCGCGATTGCATATCAGAATATCAAAACTGATGGTGATGACTATGTTGATGATGCGGCTGCCTTCGAGCATGTAACATGGGAGATGGAGCACCAACTTGGTATTCATGACACTACGCGTCATGAGGCTAAGATTCTGGGTTACAAACATGGCCCAGAGCAATAGAAACCAATGGAAACATTGGTTGTTCAGCCTAAAAAGAAGTTGTGACATTTACCTGAAAACAATTACAATACTTTAAGCCTCATCACTATATTGATAAGAATTCAAGTCGAGGAGTTAGTCTATGACATTGCCATACAAAATATCCGTCAAGAAAATGTTCAATTTGAGGCCTGCAAACGTGTCAAGTGCTGTGGCAACTGTGCGTGTGCGTGGCAAGCATGGGAGGGCTTTTCTGCCACAAGACCAAGGACCGCAACCATAAAGGACATAATAATCGTAATAAGCCAAGGACCACAAACAGAAATCGAAGGACCAGCAGGGACTTAAGGAGGAGGACTGGCGAGAGAGACAGCGACCAGACAGCTGTGGTAAATGGCGACAATGCGGTAAACTTGGCTTAAGCATTTTTTACACGCTAGAAGGGCTAAAAGGCAGGACTAAAAGGCAGGGCACAAATGCATCGCCCGAAAGCGGATTGCCTGTGCGATTGAGAGAGTGCCAGTGCAGTCCGGTTTTCGTAAATTCCGTACCGAGAAAATTCTACCCAATCCCACAAAACAGGCATCCATTTGTGGATCCCGCTGCCTGGCGACGGGAGCCGAAAGCCGAAAGCCCGGAGCCTCAGTGGTGGAATGTCCGGTTCTTTGAGGGACGGACTGTCGAACGGATTTGCAATTCACGTACATAAACAATGACATCGAGTGCGGAAATTTGCACCTAAAAATCTGGTATACATCAAGATAGATCTACATATTATCTCAATCTTAGTATCGGATTTATTTGGAATAGAATCCTTGGCTTTGCTTTAGAAATAGGTTCATTTTTTTGCCTTGCATTTTCCGCAGTGCACTGAAAGAATCAGAGTTAGTGCCAGAGGCCCCGAGGCAGTAGCAGAAACGAGGAAAATCGTGGGGCAAGCCAACATTGCAGGCTGCATTGCAAATGGAGATTATTTATGGAACATGTATGTACGAGTACATACGTACCAGTATGTATGTGCACCCACTTGCGAATGAGTGGGTGGGTTTTGTGTATTTCGAGTCTCATTCTGCAGTTTGCGGAATATTCACAAAAGTCTCCAACCTCCAACCTCCGACCTCCATCCTTCCTTTTCGCTCCTAAGTGGGCGGGCAGGGGCGTGGTCTGTCGGCTGCGGCCATGTTGCAAGTATTGCAAGTGTTGCTGTTGCAATTGTGAATGCAAGTTGACACTGACAGGCCACTGAAAGAATTGCCTTATCAGCCGGAAAATTTCTAGGAACTTGAAGTAAATTGAAAAAGAAATATGGTTTTGTAAATAAAATATTCAAGTAAACAAAAATTGGCGAATATTTATAGTTGGGTTTGAGATAATCACTTTCAAACAGGATATTGTTTTGATGAAATGATTTTTAAACGTGACCATTTGAAAACTGCGGACAAATTTTAAGATTCTTTTTCTGCTGTGCATTGCAAACTCATAACAGCACTTTGCGGCTTTATGAGCTGCCAGGCTCACGGGTCCTGGATCCTGGATCCTGAGTCCCGGGCTTTGGAGCAGCGAGAAGTCAGAAGGCCGGATCCGGGTCGGGGGTGCTTCATTATTTAACGCTAAAAATGTCGAATGCGAGGCCTGCACTTTGCGAGGAAAC
The DNA here is from genome assembly GCA_021223825.1 of Drosophila ironensis. NCBI lineage: Eukaryota > Metazoa > Arthropoda > Insecta > Diptera > Drosophilidae > Drosophila > Drosophila ironensis. The sequence goes on along the minus strand of JAJJHQ010007832.1, from coordinate 603,466 downwards.
GCAGAAAACGCAGCCGAAATGCAGGTGGAAATGGAGGTGAAAAAGCCAATTTTCCACAGCAAAGAAATGCAAAAATTAACCTCAAAAAGCGAGCGGCTTCATATCCAAATTGTGAGCTACTTCATTTTTGCTAGTACTTTGTCAACCAATAATAAAATGCAATCATTTAATAATTATTTGATCTCAGTGGCATCGCTGAAATACAGAAAAATCCATCTCTTTTTGATGGAAATCATACCAATAAAGTTGCCCGCCCCAAGGATACAATCACATTTTTTTCCCGCCACTCTCTGTGTCAAGAGTTAGGTAAACAATTGGGGGCGGATTATGGGTCCTGGCGAAATGTTTAATCAAGTTCACCAAAAATTATACTTTTTTTTTTGGAAAAAAATCGCATAATCGCAAAAGAGCGAGAGACAGCAGAGGAAATAAAAATTTCAATTATTGAAATGCAAATGGAATACAAATATTTGCATAAACACAAGCGAAGCGCAAAAAAGGCGGGCGTGTGCCACTGATGCCGCCGGATTAGAGATGTGCCTTTGGCATACATAAAAGAAAAATAAAATAATCGAAATGAATCGATCAGTTTTTGCAAGAACGTTAATCGAGGAAATAAAAGAACTAGTTGGTACGGATTTTTTTGAATAATAATGTATTCTAAATGAATTTAACAAACAGACAAAAGGATTATAAGATTATTTTTTTGTGTATTTAAATATGAAATTATTAGGTGGCTATGAGAGTCGTTTTTACTGTTCTTTCATTTTTTATTTAATCCCCATCTCAGCTCAGATCAGCGCTGGCTTAGCATAGCCAAGAACATGGCGGAAATATGAAAAAATCAGAAATTAATGCGAATGAATGCGAAATTGTAGCATGCCGGCGGAAAGGCGGGGCCGGGGAAAGGGGGCTGCCACGCCTCGAAGCGAGCAATACAATGCAAAACGTATGCTGGCTCTTGTGCGTGCCGCGGAACAAAATGGCAAATCTCTGGCTCGTTTTTTTTGTATCTAATTAGAATGCTAGGCACACACCAAAAAGTATAACTCCAAAAGTGTATGTATGCGCAGGAGGCCAAGGGGTATAGTCACGTAAGCCGGGAATACTCCATAATTATTTTCGTTTTCTTTCGGGTAACTAAATTCAAGAGGTAAACTTCAGGCTCACGGAAATTTAAACACACAGAGTATAAGATGGTGTAGTATTTACATATAATATTATATGTAGAGTACTTCATGCACTCGATTAAAAATAAATCCTTAAACAAGTTGAAAAAGATTAAACATTTCTGAAAGAAATTGTACGTAACAAGGGTATTAATAGCACGGCGATTAAAATGAATCCTTGAACTACTTGCCAAAGATTTAAACGATGTTTTTCCTACGAAATCACACTGGACGGAAAGCCGCTTAAAAAATTCCAAAGGGGTTTTAGTCTCTTTGTGGAATTGCTGGGAATTTTCATGAAAACCACGGACTGCCTAGGGGCTGCCCCAGGGGGCGGTACTTGTTGCATGCCCCATTGGCTTGGCTGTATGAAAATGTTAATTAAGCGCGCGGGCACCTCTCAAAAATCACCCTCCAGCGGTATTAATGTAGTCCCATGGCCATAGTAAAAGCTATCGTTTCATGGGGGCAGGGGAGGGGAGGGGAGGGGCCAAGATCAAATGGAAAAATGCTTGATGGTCTCCTGCCAACCATCCATCCCTGCAGGTCCTGGCTGCATTCCCGGCTGTTACCGAGGGGCAAATAATATTCAAAAAAGGGGGAAAAATAACCGTCATGCCTGGCAGGTGAAAAATGAGCTCAGCGTCCAGTGGCGTAGTTAAGGGGAAGGATATAGTTTTTGTATTTTTTTGCACTTGCCATCCAATCAATATGAAAAGCATGAGCAGTATACTCGCTTAAACATTAAGACGTTCAAATTAAATGGAACGAAACACAATGAAGCAGGAAAAAGGTGGAAAAGCAGGGGGAGGGTACAGCAAAATAAAATGTAATAAAAAGCAGATAAAATCAAAGGTAAAGTAATTAAAAAAATGGACTTGGTGTTGCTGAATATCTCTTCAAAAAATTGGTGAAGAGAAGCAAAGGCTTTAATCAAAATTTCCCATTAAAATCGTAATAATCATTTCTGAAAAGTTAGTTACTTAAATAGGAAAATTTATTACCATATTCATTGAATCGAAAATAAATTTTCGCAGTGCGGCTGTAGCCGCTTCGAAAGGAAATTAAGTACACATTGTTTTGGATGATTATTGTTAAATGTGATGGCCCCGGGGAGATGCAGGGCACGAAACGGAGGTGCCTGCCATTACATTTTCCATTCGTTTTCGGGAAATAACGGATGACTGGTCAGGACGAGGAGCAGCGACCAGGACCAGGACCTTTGGAGGACAAGCTAATGCAATCAGCGCTATGCAAAAATCTATGGGAAATTTATAGCAATCATTGGGGAGGGAAGGTTGAATGCTCGCTGAATCGTTCAATATTGTAAGTCCATATTCTAAATCAAACAAAAAACGCTTCCAGCAAATCGAAATGTCTGTAACGAGTGCGCTTTTGTGGTGACATTTACGGGTTATTCAAGAATTTGAGGGATTAAAAGTAGGACTTGGTTTTGCTGAATATCTCTTTAAAAATGTAGAAAAGGAGTGCAAAGTTTTAAAGCAGAATTTACGGGTTATTCAAGAATTTGAGGGATTAAAAATGGGACTTGGTTTTACTGAATAACTCTTCAAAAATTCAGAAAAGAAAACCAAGTCTTGAATCAAATCATAATGGGTGAAAATAGAAATTTCTATTTACAATTATTTCCATATTTACTGTATTTCTCCAACGGTTGTGGAAAATTTAGATGGAAAAATTACAATTTGTTTGTACTAAGATGGATCAATTTGTTTGTACCTTTCGTCACCTAAGTGGAAAATGATGCGAATAAATGAACAATAAATTTTGTGCTAGAGTTGTGGCAGGATATTTTATTGTTGTTGTTGTTGTTGCGAGTACTTTGTACTCGAATGAGTACATTCATCCTCCCTTCCATGGCCACGCCCCACCCCACAAGTTGATTGTTTTTGCCACTCGAGAAAGCATCTTCATGTCGCCAGCAAAGCCGCAATTTATGGTCCGCCTAATGCTCGAGAATTGCGAATGGAACGGAGAATTCCCAGAACCGCGCCGCGGCTTCGAGAATACTCCTCCGAAAGGGGGGGCGTGGCCACGCCCAGTCGCCCCATTTTGTGGCAGATTGCTTAGAGCGTTGAGTCGACAGTACGGCGAATTATTTTGTATTTTCTATTCTATTTTTTTTACCACCCTCCAGTCGCCGTCAGTTAACCATTTGGCGCATTAGCTGGAAAATAAAGAAAAAAGCGGGATGAATAAAATTAAGATTTATTTTAACAGTGAGACAAACAAGGGGGGGGATGCCTCCGATTTACTTATACATTGTATAGCGATTTATTCAAGTCTCTGTTTAGTTGGAAGAATAAATAGGGAACTGAGCGGAAAATCGCGATTATTGTTTGCCTGGAAGTGTATGCCCCTGTGGATCTCCGATTCCAAATCCGGCAGCCTTTCAGCCATCCATCCATCCACACATCAATCTATCTGTTCACCCACCTTTCCATCCGTCTACCTATCTACCCATCTGCCCATCCATCCATCCATCTATCATTAAATGGGCAAGAACCTCCAGAGGAAATTGGTGCAAAAGCAGGTTAGCTTCGTACTCTAATGGCAGATGCGCTGTCTCCGCGGACCACGTAATTGACAGGGAACGCGGCTTTGATTAGTGACAGGCAAAGGGGGCGTGGCAGTGGCTGTGGCAGCGGCACAGGACTGGCCGTGCAAATTTTATGCGGTTCGTCTGCCATTTTCGAGCTCCAAGCCGCGCACACACACAAAATGCAACGCTTAATTAGTTCGCCGTTAAAATGCATCCCAAGCCAATGCAATTTGCAAAATGCTAAAATTGAAAACTCTTGCAAATTTTACCCAAAACCTAGGCACAACTGGAGGCAATTCCCTTAAAAGGTCTGCAAATCAAATGTCGCAGGAAACTACAAAGGAATAATGGTTGAGTGACTGCGTATTTTTTTGATGCGCGAAAAAATGAAATCCCACGACAGGCCATCTGCTTGATACATATTTTTCAAAAATGTAGCATTTCCTCCGTTGATGCGACTTCAAATTTAGCAGTAACTTTAATGTTTGCGTTTGGTTTGCTTGATTTTCATTTTGTTGCTTCGCGTGGCCATATGGCAATTGTTGCAGCGGCCTGTGTTGCCAATATTGTTGCTGTTTCTGCTGTTACCGTTGCTGTTAACAGTAACCAAAATGGCCAACAACCGCCGCTGGCATTTCATAATGCCCTGCTTATGTTTCAGCAAATAAATGTGGGAACCATGGCCCGCGAACCGTAGAGCGGATTGTACTTGAAAAAATTACTTAAGACTTATTTGATTTTTTTTGGTTTTTAATTAATAAATTTGAGTATCTATCGTTTTGTATATAAAATATCTAATAAAACTCTGACGGGAACTGTTATTTAACGCCTTTTGCTTATAGGAAGGCCCACACTGCGTATGCGTAATGTTGTTTTAAATAATTTAAGAGAATTGGCAAAAAGCTGTCAGCAGATTTTAGGCTGATTTGAAACTTTAATGAATTTCAGCTTTGCTTAAATAAATATTTCCATTGTATGCATTGAGTTTCCCATAATTTTCCCAGTGTTTCGGGAGGTCAAAGTGCGCTGCGTTGCGCTGCGGCTTGTGGTCGCCACTTTGAGGAAAAATGGGGAAAATAAAGAGGCCGAGAATCGGGGGATTTTTTAGGGGGGCCAGAAAGAAGGTGGGGTTTGGGGCCCGAGCCGAGTTGTACAATAAAAAGGGCCAATTTCTGTGGCGCTGCAGCTGGGCCGTTGTCTAAGCCAACATGAAAATTTGCTTGAGCTTTGCCATTAACAAACAGCCGGCGGGCCAAAGTCAAAGCCAAAACCGAACTGGAAGCCAAATGCTGAGACAACTGCCAGCTCTGTCTTGTGTTCTTCGCCATCTAAAATGACTTCCCGTGGGGGTACACTATGTTCCCTTAGACATTCCACATATTTTAAACAGTTTATGAAAAAGTGGAGGCCTTTTAAATTGATAGTTCAAGGATGCTCTTGTTGACTCTCACCTGTTAGGCCTTGAAATTCGCATCACTAATTTACAGGCTATCAAATTGTCTGTACTCAGTGGCCACTTGTTTTTGAGTCTGTTTTTCCATTGGATCTTTTTTTTTCACTTTTCGCCAAGGGCATTCAATTAAGCGGCTCGTTGGGCTCGTGGCCCATCGAAAATTGCAGCCCCAACTGCCGGCCCATTACCCTTAACCGCCCACCCTCGATGTATAGGGCCCAGAAATCGCCGGGAGCGGTCAGCTATTAGTTTGGTACATTGTAGAGCACCGGCTATGGCAAGTGCCTGGTGCCGATGGTGGCGATGGTAGCGATGCCGGTGCCGGTGCTGATGCCCAAGCCTGATGGCGGATTGTTCTGGCAGTAGTACCTAATTAAATGCAGCGCCCAAAACTTTGTAATTGCTTGCACGCAAGATGGTGCCGGCGGCGTGTCTCGGGCAGGCGGGGGGGGAGGGGGGTTTATTATTTTCACTGGAGAATAAAGTAGAAACTCGTGTCATCGTCGACAAATTTCTGGACGGGAGCCACAAATAGAAATTCAAGAAAAATAAGTTACTTTGCCAGCCTCCAGTTTGGAGTAATATTGTTTGGATTTCTATGAATAGGAAGAGTTTTGAAATGGCTTGAACTTTTTGATTTTAGAGGTTCTTTGTGGTCAAAACTTTCTTAAATTCTCTGTTAATCGGGTTTTTAATAAAACTGAATTAAGGAGTAATATCCTGGATCTGGCAGGCAGTGCCTGGTTACTTAGTCATGGGCTATAATCCCTAATTACTCCTTTGAATCGTCGGGATGTTTTTTGTGCCTCGTACGAGTGTGTACTTCTGGGCGTGTCTTAAACATTCCGATTTCAGAGGTTCTTTGTGGTCAAAACTTTCTTAAATTCTCTGTTAATCGGGTTTTTAATAAAACTGAATTTAAGAGTAATATCCTGGAGCTGGCAGGCAGTGCCTGCTTACTTAGTCATGGGCTATAATCCCTAATTACTCCTTTGAATCGTCGGGATGTTTTTTGTGCCTCGTACGAGTGTGTACTTCTTGGCGTGTCTCCGCTTTCTTGGTGGCTTTTTTTGCAAGGGAATGGGGGTGTTTGGTCTGCCGCAAATGTCCGTTGTAACATGTGGATTTTAGTGTCGCTATATCGCTAAACTCTTGTTGCTTTTGTGGCTGCCTGGTTTATTATCATCCGTATAGCCATTTCTCCATTTTGCAGCCCCAGACCCGCTGCTCCCGCAACCACATCCACAGCAACATCATCCTTTCTATTCGCTTTCCTCTTGGGTGAATGAATGGCGAGGGTCCTGCGGATGGCGGCATCCTCTGCCATCCTCTGCCATCCTGGGCCATCCCGCTGCTCCCTGGTATTTGTTAATATCGCTGGCTTAACTAAGTCCCAATGACTTTTATATGATTTTCGGTGGCCGTGCGGCTGTGCGGCTGTGTGTTGTACAAGCTTTTGGATTGCCATTACGAAACTGAAATGGTCGTAAAAATACCGCAGCAACTTGTTCTTGTTCTTCCGCCGCCTTTGATGTTCCTTTGGCTGCCATGTCCTGTCCTCTCCCGTTCGGTTCGGTTCCGTTCGTCGTTCGGTTCGCTTTCCCCCGCTTTGTGTAATGAAAAGCGCGTTAAACCGCAATGCGTGCCGTTGTCTATGCCAAGCACACACACGCTCTTCCATACATAGAAAGTATACTATATATCCTCGTTGGTATTGTATATATCCTTGTATATAGGATATCCTGGCGTGTGCGGGTTAGCCCTGCCACGCCCTCTTACATCAGCGAAGTAAATTGCTAGCCCGGCATTTAATTTGATCTTTTGTTTGATTGTGCGCGTTTCGCTTTAATTGAATTTTATGATGATGCTGCAACACTCGCTCCCCCAAGCCCACAAAATAAATACGAGTGCGAGCTTTGCGGGTGAACCTCCCGCCAGCCCATAGACGGGCGAGTGTTCGGCTGAAAATCCCTCAAAATTGGGAGAGGGGAATCCCACATAAAGGAAGAAATCAAATTGTTTTTGGCTTCCAAAGAATTGACCATTCATTGCCAATTTGATCAAAGGTAGATTTGTTGTAAAAGTGTTTTATTAATCAAATGCAGAGTCAATAATTTCTGGTTGCCGCAGCATACAACAAGAAAGAACGAGTATAGTTGAGATTTGCTATTCTAAATACCCGGTTCTTAGTTTCCTTCTGATTTTTAAAGCTTGGATAATTATTACAATTTGAATATAATATGCTTTTTTCGTGCGCGGATATTCCTAGAGAGATGCAGGAGTGGATTGGGCCAACTGACTGATTTTGATAACATGTATTTATATGTATTCTACCGCTATCATATCCGAATATAGTGTTTCTAAAATGAAAATTGTAAAAGCTACAGGATTTCGCGGCTTATGGTC
>JAJJHQ010007832.1:563392-595224 GCA_021223825.1 Drosophila ironensis | reverse complement strand
TTGCTGACATTTTCAGCTCCATTGGTTGGCATTGTCTAATTTTGCATTAATTTTTCCTTTTTGCTAATGAAAATTATTTATTTTGAATGTGTTGGCAACATATTTGCATGTCCGTAGATGCATTTTTTCTGCTTCTCATCTTTAAAACGAATTTCCATGAACTTTGGTCATAAATTTGTATGGCTTTATGTTTGATTATATGTTGCAGCGACAAAAAATAGAATGAGACGTGGAATGCATTTTCATCATTTTCCACCCGCATGTGTTAAAATGTTTTATTTACACGCGTCTGGCAAATTGCAATTGGCAGTTGATTTTGCCCGACTCAATGTCCTGCCATCATTTCGTACATTTTTTCCAGCACTCTTTTCGCCGTCACATTTATTGTTGTTCCCATTGAAATTTCCATGCTTAACATAATTCATGTCATTTATGGTTTTTTCATTTTTCCCATCATTTTTTTGGCCCGCCTGGTCGTCCTTTTTTATCCATTCGAGATTGTGTTTTCGTTGTGGGCTGTCATCGCCGGCCGTCTGAATTGATTAAGCAGCTTGCCAGGAGAGCTCCTCTGGCATCTTGCCGCAAAATATATTTCGTTCGTATATATATAGTACACACAAGGGGGTGTGCGGAGGTTGCGGCATTTTGGGGGTCATGTTTCACGGTTGGCTTGTGGCTGGCTTAAACGTTTGCGGCCAACTCAAGTTGGTTGCACACAACGATGCATCGCTGAAAACCCAAAAGCCGNTGTAATTCTTTTTGCTTTAGGTCCGTTATATGTGTACGCAGGTCGAGTTTATTACAAATTTTTGCCACGTCCCTTTCCGCCTTCGTAATTTGCATAAAACTGTATTTTCTTCGATAACTTGGACAAAATAAAAGCTAAAGACCTGTTTCTTTTTGCATTAAGACCGTTTAACTATTATGCAGATAATGCCATTTCCAGATTTTTGCCACGCCCCTTTCCGCCTTCGTAATCGCAAAAAAATCGATATCTCAAAAATGATAAAAGCTAGAGACTTTTTAAGTCTGTTAAATCTGCTGATCGTTTAAGACGTGCATGCAAAATTACGTTCAGATCGGACAATAAATATAGAAGATATGATCAATTAAACTTTTACCCACCCCTTCCCACGGCAACGGCAAGAGAGGTACATGGTATCTCGTTGTCGAGGAATCTCGACTACAGCGTTTCTACTTTTTTATCCATTCGAGATTGTGTTTTTGTTGTGGGCTGTCATCGCCGGCCGTCTGAATTGATTAAGCAGCTTGCCAGGAGAGCTCCTCTGGCATCTTGCCGCAAAATATATTTCGTTCGTATATATATAGTACACACAAGGGGGTGTGCGGAGGTTGCGGCATTTTGGGGGTCATGTTTCACGGTTGGCTTGTGGCTGGCTTAAACGTTTGCGGCCAACTCAAGTTGGTTGCACACAACGATGCATCGCTGAAAACCCAAAAGCCGGAAATAGACAGAGGCTGTGGCTGCTTTGAGCCAAGCAAACAAGTCATAGGTTATCAGATACAAAATACAATATAATGAAATAGGAATTTACTATAGTTTCAAATAATAATGCTTGGTTTTATGTTGGCTGTGTGGATTTAATTTTGCCAACCCATAAAAGTGTCCCCAAGTATGCAATCATAATAATAACAAGGGTAAAGTTTGCAACAAGAGTTGGGCAGCAGGGCGAGCTGAAGGAGCCGGAAATGACAGGAAGGATATGCAGGCTGGGCTCCTGCCACATCCATGATGCCAATGGCCGCCGCAGAGATTTTGCAGCTGCATGGCTGGCTGACGTTTGGTCGCCAGTGCGCGGAAATGGCGTCGTTAAATTGGTTCCGCATCCGGTTGGCATTGCTGTCGCCGAAAATAACCCAACCCGCACCGAGCCAAACAAGGATAACGAACAACCGAGGATGCACACACACAACTGGTGCCCCCCGGGGAGGCAGAGCTCCAAAGTTTACTGCCATTTGACTGCCAACCGATGACGCGATGCAGCCCCCGGGTCTGCCGTCAAAGAATCCACTTTGCACTTGCCGCATTTCCCTCTTGCAACGGCAACGGCAGTGGCAGCGGCAGGATTCCCGGCTGCCTGGGCGCCTCCCGGGGATGGGAAATGCGAAACTGCGGGATTAGGATAATTGTGTGCTGCCTCGAGACGTTGCAGCCATTGAGAAGTGATTAAGCAAAGCGGTAATCGATACTGAGCTTTCGCTAACTCTATACATTTCCCCTTGCAAAATGCATGATGATTGGTCATGTAATTTGATGCTTCTCTAATTAACAGCGCTTCGGGTTTCCTTGAGAGCGGCATGCAATACGTCTATACGTCTCAGATTTTAGGGGATCTTGAAATTCCCAGACTACTTGCAAAATTGCACCTATCTATGGATGAAATCAATCTTCAGGATCTGTATGCAAATAAGATGATGTATGAATTATAGAAAATTTATTTAAAACTATTTTGGATGAAATTGATGCAAAATTAGACAATAATTTGGAAAATGTATAATTTGGAAAATGTATCCAAAAACAAGCGAAAGGAGCAGGTCATTGTTGTTATCATCTCAACTTGAATGCTATTAGTTTAATCTTTTTGCTGGGTCTCTGCACTTTTCCCTCGTCTATGAATTTCCCATTGGATATCTGATTTTGGTGGAAAGTTCACTGCCCGGATTTGTTTGACAAGTGGCTGTGTGGCACCTGCATAATTAATGCAGTCGCAGGAACTCGTATATTGCCAGCCACCTGGATCAACAGAGAGTCGGGAAAATTCAATTAACTTTGGCTTGGCAGGGCGAAAAAAATGGGGGCGTGGCAAAAGCCGCCAGGAGGCGTCAATGAGCAACCGCAATTGATATAAATTTCAAATTTTGCAGCCTCTTCTCGGAACCATTTCGTTTGGTGAGCTGGGTCTTATGTTCCCCGCCTCCTTGCTTGTTCCCTTCAATAAAAAATTTAATTTTCAGCCTAATGGTTGTCATGTGTGTGAGGTTTTTGGGGGGCCAGGGGCCAGGGGCGAGGGTGCAGAGGGATCCTTGATGGTCCTCTTTTGCGCCGGCTGCACTTAATTTGCTCCTCGAGTTGGCCGTAAAAGGGGCCCATCGACTGAAATGAAATAAAAGCGCTTGCAGCGTGTGTAATAAATTTTCCGAGTGCTCGGGGCCCGGTGGCGTGTCCTTAACGGTAATTTAACCGGTTACCCGGTTTAGGAAAGCGCCTGCAACCGTAGCAACTTTTCAAAATACGGGGAATGCGAATTTTTCAATTCCCATTTTAGGCTTTAACATATTTTTGAATGAATTATGAAGTGTGCTGTATTTTTAGCAGAGAATTTTATATACTGAGCATCAAATTGCGAGATGAAAAACACCAAAATCCGTGTGTATTTTTGATGTTCGCAACTTTTTCGGCATTCGAGCGTCGCCTCCAACCATGCCCTTCAGAACTTTAGAACTTCAGCTATTTTGCGTTCACTGCCACACTGCCCTTTGCATGCCGCACGCAAAAAAAAAAGAAAAAAAACCTTTAAAAAAAAGGAAATATTAAAAAAAGAGAAAACAAAAAAGGCCCGAAAAAACCAAAGTGCCAAAATGGGAGAAAAGCGCTTGCCCAAAGCTAAAGTTGGCGCAAAAAGTGCTGCTGCTCTGGCACTTTTGGCCGCAGCCACATGGCTTTGGTGCGGATACGTCCATGGCAGCCAGAAACTGAGGACCAGAGACCAGGACCCGGGCACAGGACCAACGGCATGCCCACACTTGCCGGCGATGCCTTCGTCCCTCGAATTTCAGGCCAGCAATCCACTTACGTTGAAACGTAGCACACAAAAAATCAAAGGTATCAACGGTTGCGTTGATAAAGCCAGAATGTATATTACGTATACGCCATGTTGATCATGTGTGAGTCTTGCATCGTTAGTTACGTATACGCCGGGTGGGCCAGACTTCTCTAAAATTCGCCGGGCCACTCGATGGACGCCACTCGCTCTCCATGGTTTTCAATTTACAAAATACGCCTCGAGCTGCTTTTCACGCGTCGCGTACTCACCGCACCCGGAAAAATCACCAGAAAAAAAACGAAAACGAAATGGAAAGGAAAAGCAAGGGAAAGCAGAGCAAACGGAAATAAAAATGAAAATCGAGAATATATAAAAAGGGAATGGAAAGTAGAGGCGAAAGCAAGACAACTGGCCCGTGACAGAGCCTTCAGCCATTAAGCCAGGACCAGGAACAGGACAAAAACCAGGACCCTCCTCCGTTCAACGTCCTTATCCTCCGACAGATGCAATCTCCTGCCCCAATCCTGCCGGGGCCAAAATCGCTTGACAAAACCAAATAAAAAACGCATTGGCATTGGCAATTTTCTTGAAGGGGTTTTTCTTTTTATTCATAATGAATTACTTGGTTTACATTTATACTATTTACCGCATATTTTCTCCCGAATCCGGCGACTTCAAAACGGGGATCTCAAGTACCTACAAATAATTCTCTACATCGAGTGCTCTCCTTTCTTTGCATTCCTTGCCTTCTTTCGAATTTTTTGCTCCTTAATTTTCCTGCATCTGCTAGGGGACTTGGGACTTTTCTTTGCTTTTCCGTCGGTTTTTTTTTCTCGGTCGGTTTCGAATTTCTTTTTCCCTTTTTTCGGGCTTCTTGTTTTCGATTCGTTAAATTTTAGCTTAATCTTAAGTGTATTCCGCTCGTTTGCAGTGCCAACGCATATTTCTCCTTTTTACGCTCCTCTGCTCTGTCAATTTCTCGCAATCATTCGCAGTAATTTTCTTAAAATTACCAAATGACATACAATGACTTTTTCCATTTTCTTTGTTCTTCTATGTTTTATATATTTTTTGTTCGCCCCTTCACTTATCCAAATTGTATTTGACTATTTCCGTTTCCCATCACGCAAAAAAAAAAAAACATTACAACATCTATTTCATATGTTCTCATAATTTATAGGTAAATATGTAATATGCTTTAGCGGTATCTGTTTTGGATTGCCGTCTACTTAATGAGAGTGATGGAAATGGGAAAGTTTTTTGAACAGCTTCACAACTTGCTGGGAGATTTTCCTTTAAGATTTTCCTCAAATGAAACCTTTAATCATATTTAGCAGCTGCCTGAAAGGCTCATGAGCTAGAGCAATGCAAGTGGTTTTTCTGAATTGGTGAAAATGTTTTAAGTTAAGGGCAAAGCGAGACTTCTGCACTTGTCACCGGGCTCTTTGTCAACGTTTTTTTTTAATGTTAGCCAGACGCAGAGACCCATGTAACCACACATCTGACTCTTAGGCAAAGTAGACGGAATTCCAAAACAAGCATCCGTTGTATACGCCTGTAAACACGTTTTATTTTTGTTTTTTTTTTTTATTTTTTTTGGGGTTTTCTTAGTATTTAGTATTTTAGATTTGGCCTTTGCTATGCACACACTTCCTGCCTTTCAGTGTCCTCAGCCTCCCTCCGTCCAGCTCCTCCCGAGCTTGTATCTCGGTTATATTATTTTCCCTTGTCCTTTGACAGACTGCATACGTTTCCTTGTGGCTCCCTCGCTTTGTATTTTTGCTCTACTTGAAGCGTTTCTACGTTTATGCCGGGAATTTTATGAATTTCTTGAATAGCGACTGGAGTGTGGAATGCCTAAATTATAAGCAACACATCCTTAAATAAATTGATTTGAATTTATGATTTAAAGAATATGAAATTAGGTATTTTTTTTCAAAAATTTGTACTTTAAAATGTTCCCTAGGAAAATTAGTCATTTTTATAATTATTCAAAGACTCATTTTTGAGAAATAGCAAGACTTGAAACTGAGTAACTCAATTTGTAAATATTAAAATATTATGAAAAACTGATGGCAATCTAAAGTCAATTTGACAAAACACATTTCAAAACCCATGCCAATAATTTGAGAACTTTTTTTTAGATATTCTTTTCTTTTAGATATTTGAAATTTCTGTAGGGAAAGAAAAAAGTTGGCGATAATGTTTCCGCATAAACGTAGTTCGCTTGAGGGTTTTCCGTGTGTTTTGTGTGTGCCTGCGTGTTTGCTTGTTTTCATTTTCATTTTCATTTTTTCCATGCCGGTGAGAAATTGACATATTTGGTGCTTGCAACTGGAACCGTCTGCCAACTTGAGTTGAGTTTTCTTTGCGTTTTCGTTTTCGTTTCCGCTTCCGCTTGGCGTTGACTAACAGCTTGGATTTCCGGCACAGAGAGCAGGGCTGGCAAGGAGTTGCACAAAACTTTTGGCCGGAATGTGGATATGGGATCTCAGAATTCGTGTGCGAGGGGCAGAATCGGCTGCCTGTTGGTATCTGGTGAGGAAATGGCCTGGAATGCGATTGCATGGGTGGAGGGGCGTTAGGTGAGTGAGCTCCCGCTCCGCTCCAGTCCTTTTTGGTTGCTCAACTGATTCAATTTACTGGCACCCACTGGCATGCTGGCTCTGATTTTACCGATTTTCCTGATTTTCTTTTGAAGACCAATTACGTGCCAAGGAGGAGCCCGTATCGCTATCTTTATCTGTATTTGGTATTTGTATCTTTATCTTTATCCTTTTATGGTGCAGGGTGCAAGGTCTTACATTTTCTTTTTTTTTTTTTACTTTTTTATTTTTCTTTTTGGGAAGGTTGTTGTTTATGGAGTTCTGTGTGTTTACGTTTACGTTTACGATTACGGTTACTATTGTGGATATTTCCCGGTATCCTGCAGATGCTTAGCCCAGGATCTTCTTGAAGTAGCTAACCGTTTCCGGTTTGGTTAGCGAGCGTCGTCGATTTGGCTTGAATGGCGCCTCGGTTTCCTCCAGGAAATTGTGTCTTGCGGTGGCCGTCTCTCCGTGGCCCCCCTCATCCTCCTCCTCGGTGGATCCCTCGCCCTCTATCTTATCCGGCTTATCTTGCTTCTCCTTTTTCTCCTGCTTTTCCTGCATTTTCCCCTCTGCCACAGTCTGAGTGGCAGCCACAGTTGCTTCTACTTCTGGGGCCACTGTAGTTGCATTCGATTTGATTTCATTAGCTTTGGTTGTTGCTGCTGCTGCTGCTGCCGGTGCTGATGTTGCTTCAGTTGCTGCTGGCTTTTCACTGGCAATTACCAATGTTGCAGGTGCTGGTGTTGCAGGTGTTGCTGGCTGTGCTGACGTGTCTTCAGCCATTTTCACGCCTGTCGTGGCTTCATTGACTGTTGTCACTGTCTCCACGGGCAGTGGTGTTGCTGCCGTCACAGTTGATGGTGTCGTAGCTGTTGCTGTTGCTGCCGCTGCAATTGATGTGGATGTTGATGTTGCTGTTGGCCTCTCAGATGTTGATGTTGCTGCTGTCAGTCCGCCGGCTGGCATCGCTGCTGATGGCTTTGCTTTTTGTTCCTGGCTGGTTGTTGTGGTTACTGGAGACGCTGTTGTTGTTGTTGTTGTTGTGGTTGTTGTTGGAGCTGCATGCTGGCCCTTATGCTCCTGCATGCTATGCTCATGCTTGGAGGGTGGCACATAGTGCGACTTTACCAGCAACATCGGTGGAATAAAGTGCGAATTGTCAGCGGACTCCTTGACATGTGTTGCATGTTGCAGCTGTTCGTGTTGCTGCTGTTGCGGCGATTGCTGTCCAGGATGTATGGGATGTCCAACGCTGCCACTGATGGGTGCACTTGTTGTTGTTGTTGTTGTGGTTGTTGTTGTTGCTGCCGCAGTAGTTGTTGTTATTGTTGTGGTTCCAATTGATGAAGTTTCCACAACCTTAGCTGTGGTTGTTGATGGCTCTGGCTTTACCGTACTTGTGGTGATTGTTGATGGCTCTACCTTCACTGCTTTGGTTGTCTTCATCTCTGGCTTTACTGTAGTAGTAGTAGTTGTTGTTGTTGTTGTGGAAACTTCAGGCTTGGTGGTCTTCTCCTCTGGTTTCTCTGTAGTCATTGGCTTTTCCTCACTCTTGGTAAATGATTTTTCTTCAGGTTTCACCGTAGTTACAACTGGAGTGGTCTCCTCTGCCTCTGCCTTTGTAGTTGTTGGTTTTTCTTCTGGTTTCACTGTAGTCGTTGCTTTTGCTGTTGTTGTTGTTGCTGGTGCTTTGGTAGTGCTGGTGGTTTTAGTTAGCTGAGTTGTTGTAGTAGCCGGCGCCTGGGAACTTGTGGTGTCCACCAACGCCTTTGGCGTTGTAATTATCAATGTTGCAGGTTCAGTTGGTGCCGGTGTTGTTGTCGACGTTGTTGTGGTTGCTGTGGCCGCCTTAGCAGTTGTTGGCTTCACTGTGGTTGATTTTGTTGTTGTTGTTGGTGCAGCTGTTGGCAACTCGGCAATCGGTGGCATGGTGCGCAAATCCTGCGGCAAGGTCTTCTTCCTGTGCGGCAAATGCTCGAATATCTCATTGGACGCCTCACTGTTGCTATCATCCTCCTCATCGTGCAGATGCTGATGCTGATGCTGATGCTGCGGCACATCCGGAGGCATTTGCTCCTCGCTCAGCGCCGGCTGATCCCCCATCATCATTTCATCCTCCTCATCCTTGGCCTCCTTCTGCTGATGGACCAGAGATTTGCGTGTCTTTTGCTGCTGCTGCTGTTGCTGGTGGATCTGATGGCTTTGCAGTTTCTTGGCAAAATCCGCGGCAATCACCTTTTTGGCCGCCTTCTTCACCGGCTTGGGCACCTGATCGGGTATGCGATAGAGACCGGAAAGGGAAACCGTGCCCGGGGCATCCGCCTGCATGAGCTCGCCCGGCGGCGACACCTCAATATTGATGGCCATGCCCGATCTAACTCCGTAGTTTGGCAGCAAATCGATGTCGTTGTTCTCGTTATTATCGGTTCGAATATTCTTGATGATCTGCAGGGACTTGAAGTGCGAGTTGGTGATGTCGGTGATGCGTTGGGCTTCCAAGCGTTCCTTGGGGCAGATCAGTTTTCGGATGGCACGCTCACGATCCTGCGGACAAAAAGTATGACAAAGCAAAGAAAAGGCATGGCTGAAGTTACAAGAATGGAAATAACTTATTTCAAAGCATCAATACCCGGTACTTAAGGGTTATGCCGCGTATTGAAAGCTTTCATTTAAATTTCGCTTGGAAGCATATAGATTTAAAACATCTTAAGATATTCATTATAACTTTTGGGCAATAAATAAAGTGGCTGTCAGTCCCTCACACCTGGTAGTGATGAAGACTTGGGAAATTTATGCAGTTTACTCACATCCTTGCCCTTGCATGTCTGCCGCAGCAGGCCCTCCTCCTGGCAATTGCGAATCAACTCAATGCTGGCCGTGTCCGCCATGTACTGCATCGTCAAGTTGGGCATGTCCTTCAGGATGCAGGCATCCGCCCAGCTGGGCACTGAAACGATGACGAGCACACGCATTGGATGGTTGGATGATGATCATTAATTTGAGGGCGGCCCAGGGGGTGGTCCAGGGATTGCATCCAAAAGGCTTGCTCACCTGGCATCTCGCACAAAAAGGAGGCGGTCTCGGGGCCACCGCAGCGCAGGGCGTGCCAACGATAGTCGCGAATGGGATCGATGACAGCGCAAAGGGGGGCATCCATTAGGGGCAAGGACTCGGCCCAGTATCCTGTGTCCGCTACCAAGGGGCGTGAGTTGCTAATTGCCCAAACAAATATCGAGAAAACTTGTGAGTGTTTAAATACAATAGTATGCGAAAACTTTAATTAAATTGCACAGTTTTTTAAAGCTTTTCTTCGAGAACACAATACACAATGGGAGCTGTGTGTTCCCTTTTGCAGTTGCCTTTGCGGTGTGTCCTTTTTGTCCTTGCCTCCTCTTGGGCTATTATTTGCAAACTGCTGGTACTTTATATCTCCTTCCTGTCCCATTGATATTTACCAATACCGGTAATATCCTTTCTTGGGGCTGGACTTCCTTGGTCCAGCGACCGGTCAGCGGATCCATTCCGGAATTCACATGTCGGCCCCAACAGGACAATTGCGGCCCCAATACCCAATCCCCAATTTTTCCCCATATCCCGTAACCCGTATCCGTGTCCGCATCCGTGTCCGTGTCCGTAACTGTGTCCGTGTCCGTGTCCTTATTGTTTTTTTTTCCTGTCCTCTTGCTTTTTGTGTGCCATGAGTATTGTTAGTTTGTTGTTAGTGTTGCTGCTGTACTTACGACCACATAAAACGATCCGAGTTCTGCGGTCGCATGAGACCAATCCAAACGATGTCGTTCACATCCAATTCCCTCAGCAGGTCGCGCGTTGCATCGAATTGAAAACTGTTGTCGACTGTCAGCACAACAACAACACAGCAGCAGCGGGCCAGGCGGCACACGTCCCCCAAAAAAAGGACGAAAAGGATGCGGGGCAAGAAGACGAACCAGAAGCAGAACCAGAACGAGAATGTGAATGAAAATAGTTCAAATGAAAACGAGACGACAAATGGTTTTTATTTGTCCTACACACACCAGAGTATTTCTATTGCTATTGTTTTTTGTTTTTTTTTTTTTGGTTTTTTGTCTATTTTTTTGCTGTCGTTCAGTTTCGTCTTTTTTGTTTTATTTCTATTTGTTTTTAGAGATGTTACCCCCTAGTGACAATACAAATTGTTAACAAAACGCCATTGCAAATTATTTTTGTTTTGTTTCCGTCTCCTGTTTCCATTTCTGTTATCGTTTAGCTTTTGTTTGTTTTCCCTAAATTCATGTGCCCGCCCCGTCGCTGCATCCCCAAAAAACCAAATGTATCCGAGTGTGTTTCCCTGTTCCAAAGCCAATTGTTGACGATTCGGATGGCTCAATTCCATCAAGGTTACAGCCCCAATGGGCTGCACATTTCTCTCTTTTATTTAAATGGATTTGCCGCATTTTGGGTCAAAAAGAAACTCTTCAATATCTGAAGTACGATATGTCTCTAAAATTGAGTTTGGAAAACATTTTAATTTCTCGTTGTTGAAAGTTTCAGTAAGAGCTTAACAAAGTTATTTTAATTGGGTTTCGGGTTTTAGCCAAATGGAAAAATATTAAGAATTAAATTCAAGTAATTTTTGTATTTTTTGCAGCATATTCGTGCATTTATTTTCATAATCTTATCCCTCGAAGTGCCATTAAGGGCTGGATGAAGTTTTGCATTGACAGTTCAAATATATTGACCAATTTGGGGTCGCAGATGCTTGTGACTTGAATGCGCGACCCCAAAGCCGAGCCTGATGATCTGAATCTGTGGCCGAGGCTATATCTGCATCTGCATCTGCATCTGAATCTGAATCTAACCCATTGGCCCGTGGGCACTGCGGCGACGGCGTTTGTCAGAGGGATTTATTGTGTTATGGGGGCCGAGCGAAGGGGCAACGGGTGCGCCGGCAAAATGAAAACCGAAAGCAATGCGGTAAACGCGGTCAAAGGGAAAAGCAGGGAAAGCAGCGGCAAAGCGGGGTGACTGCAGCAGGTCAGAGGTTGGATGCTGTGGCAAAGCTTTTTGGGGTCCGGCCACATAAAAGACTCGACTGTGGCTGCGTCACTTTACTGTCATTTCATTCATTTGCGAACCACAATGGCGTTCGCCCCTCCATCTGTCTTTGCCATTTTGGGTGGGAGCCGCAGCTCCCGTTCCTTCTTCACCCTTTCAGCGTCCTTTGGAGCTGGCAAGGATGCCTTGGCCAGAATCAGGCTGCATTTGTCCGCTAGGTGACATCCACTCGGTCTTCGGCAACAGCTGCCGGGCATTTGTAATAATGTGCAAGCTTCTTCGCCCAAAAAAATATACTTTCCCTTCTCCTCCCATCCATTATGCTTGGAAATTGTCCTTTAAAAGAAGAATTTATAAAACTTCCAAGCTTATAAAGATCGAATATGTTGTGCATATACAATAGTTTCAACTTTACAATCACATCAAGCAAACACATTTGAAATATGTTGATTTTCCTCTAATATCACAGAATATACTCATTGAATTTTTGCCAATACTAGAAAATATGAAAATTAAATAATTAATTGTAATTGTAGAATTTCAAGTTCAATATTTCCATCTCCGATATCAAAAATTAGAAGCTCCTGTTTTATTTCTTGCTGTGTGAACTTGTCTCTGGCTTATTCTCGGGATTTGTCTCCTCTATTTTCTAATATCCCAGAATCTACTCATGAAATTTTTGAAAATAATTAAATTCCTTTATATATTTTGTACCTCCGAATTTAAATCTTAAATCCAAAACCGGAATCTCTTGTTTTATTCCTTGCTGTGATAACTTGTCTCTTGCTTTCTATTCTATGTTCGGGATTTCTCTCCTACATTCTCTAATATCCCAGAAAATACTAATTGGATTTTTGAAAATATTTGAAATCCCTTACAATAGTTGTACTTCTGAAGTTGTAACGATTATTAAATGTAATTATAGACTTTAATGTTCAAGACTTCCATCTCCGAAGTCCAAAACTAGAATCTCCTATTCTATTTCTTGCTGTGTGAACCTGTCTCTGGCTTACTATCCCATTGTCGCGTTTTTTCTTCTCCGAAATCCGACGCTTCTGGTGCGCTTATGCATTGGGAAAACCTTCTTTTTTGCGCCGACAACTTCCTGACTTTCTGTTGCCGGTGCGGAGGGGTGGTCAGTGCTCACCTGTCACCAGATTGGCGTGATGGAACTGGCAAACGGCATCGGCCTCGAACCAGGAGATGCGGTCGCGGAAGAACCGGTAGAAGACATTTAGTCCCTCCTGCGGCATTGTCCAGGTGTTGCTAACGTTTACCTGTAAAAAGTACGGGAATAAGAAAAGAGAGGCTTGAGTGGGAGCTCTGAGGTTTTTATTTTGTATGGGCGACGGTGCACGGTGCGTATACGTTATGCATTAAGCATACGCCGCCTCGTGGCCCGTAAAGCGTTTACATTTTTAATGCCCAACGGGGGTCACACGGGGCCAGGTGGGGTGGGGGGATGAGTTTCCCAGTTTCCGGGGCCGAGTCTCTACGACATTAAAAATACATACAACGCAACACACACGCGCCCCGCTTGCTTAGGAATGGAAACTGGGATGTTGATGTAAAATCTGCTTTGAAGCCTGTCCTCATATATTTCATTAGAGCAAAACCTGGAAAAGTGAACCTGTGGGGTGGGCCAGGGGGGGTTGGCAAGAACATCTGCCACAAAGCAACAGCCACCTTCGGCCTCACCCGGCCCCCGAAAAATATGTTCTTTGTAGCTGCCGCGTGCTGAGACCAAAAAAACAGCAACCAGGGCACTCCGGCTCCTCCATCTTTCATTCCACTTTCCATTTTCCTTTTTCCCCGTCGAGGATGACAGGCCTCCTTGCTCTCCTCTACATTAACTAATTAGGAGCGGGATTGGGCCGGGCGGGCGGGCGGTGTGCACCTCCATAAATACAGCGAGCATGCGAGGCTACATAAAATACGAGTATATGCCATACAGGGGCTGGGGGGCTGGGGGGATAAAAAAGTTGATGACAAAGCCCGGCCAGATTTAGTAGGTACTTTGTGTATTCTGAAGGTGTATTTATAAAACTTTCAGCTCCAAAGAAAATTTAATTTCAAAAGTTGCTAGTTAACCGGCAAGGCGGGCAAACAAACAAAGTTGAATTGTTAAATATTTGAAATTTAAAAAGTCCAATGGAGTGTGTAAGGTAATTGGAATCTTCTTCAACTTCTGGGGATGCTCATATCTGACCAAAGTTAAGCATTTTAATTGCCATCATTCTGGGAGGCTCTGGCGGAACTAATTAAATTTGTTTTCCGACCAGGTCAAATATCATCCTTGGCCAATGCAAGACGCAAAAAGCCAAGGCAACGCCGCGCGCCGGGTCATAAATTTGGAAATTTGTTTGCCTCTGTTCGAAAAAGAATTCATCGTGCATGCGGGTTGAAATAAATAGCAAGGAGGGGTAGGAGGAGGAGGACAGGCATTTCATTAACTTAATTAACATTTAATTGAAAAATTCAAAACGGCAACTTCTCCGAAAGCGGGGCCGGCGCGCTTTCATCTCTTCCGTTTTGGCAAAAAAAAGCCCACAAATTCCATCGACAAAGAAATGAAATAAAAAAGCGGCTTGGCCATGGAAACCGAAGAGACGAGCGGCGGGGCAGGTGAGTGTACGAGTATTTTATGGAGCAGAAATACCTGTGTATATTTATAAATATATATAGGTATTTTGTTGCTGGATAAGTCACTTATCAGTCGATTAACTTTTGTTGTTATACCACCATACACAATATATATGTACGAGTATATCACAACCGACAGAGCCACAAATCGAGCACAAGCGAGCGATTCATCTCTTTATTACGCATTTTTATGGCCTAACAAATTTGCTCGCCAGACCAAATAGCTGTTTAATTTACCCACAGCAATTGCAGTTATTATCCATACATAAATATATTTATGGCCGCATTTACGACTCCGGTTCATATCTCGATTCGGTTGTGGCTCTTGCTGGATTTTTCCCGGCCCGGCAACAAATTATTCAATGCCATCGAAGTGGCAACAAACGCATTAACACACATATGCACGTGTCGGGGAGTCCTGAAATTATTAATTATGCATTGGCATTGCCTGTGGTTGCAATTATTCAATTATTAACATAGTTAATATTTGAGCCGGCCGCAGGAAACAACAAGAAAACGGCACTGGATATTCAAAAGAAATATGGCAAAATAATTGAACAACAAATGGGCCTCATTACCCATGAACAAAGGGCTGCAAACATTGCAAACAAGTCAAAACGCTGTAATCGAAATACCATGTACCTACCTATTTAATAAACATTAAATATTTACTTAAAATATTTACCGATTAAATATTTTAAGCCGAAATTAAGTCAAATGGTTAAGATGACCTCAATCGGCATTGACACTTTGAAAAGACGGTGATCTAATTTCATTATTTATTATCCCATCTTTATAAAACTTGGCACATGGCTAGATATTATAATTATTAATATTAAACAAGACGATGTATATCTCTTGCTTTAACCAGTTTGGAGATATAGACATATATGCACGGGCAAGTTTTTTGGAAAATTAAAAAGGCGGAAAGGTGCGTTACCAAAAAGAATTATGTCTTTAGCTTCTACCAACTAGGAGATATTGTCAAATATGTGAAACAAAAAACAGTGTAATGCAAATTACGAATTTGGAATAAACTCGATCTGCGTACACATATAATAGACCTAAAGTTAAAAGAATTAAGTCTCCACCTCTTTTCATCACAGAAAACGACGTGTTTATGCATACAGACGGACAGGCAGACAAGCGGCTCTTGATGCTGATCAAGAATACATATTAACTTTACGGAATCGGAAGCGCTTCCTTCTCCCAGTTACATGCATTTGCACAAAATGAATATACCATTTGTACCTTTAGGGACATGGTATAATAATAAGCTAAAAGTTGTAGCATTAAGCCGCGGATTTTGTACTTTATGTTATGAAATGCGTGGCGGGTTGTCGAGAATGCGCGTTGCAATCACGACTAAAAGCAGCAGTCAACATGGGTGCTGTGCTTGTCGGACACAGCCAAAAGGAAAAGGAACTTGTGTTGCACTTGCCACAACTGTAAAAGCGGCAACCTGAGCAGTGCAAGTGGCTGCAGCAACATTTGTTTACATTCTCCAGTGCTCTCCTTTGGCTTTGCTTTATTTTCCAATCTTTTTTTCCACGCTTTTCCGAAACGTTTTTGTTTGTGCTTTTTAGAAACTCTGCAGCAAAGTTGCTGTGCAAACATCTCTGCTGCTGCTGCTGCTGTTGCTGCTGGTGCTGCTGCTGGTGCTGCTCCTTGTTGTTTGTCTGCTGTTTTCTCGCTCGTTATGCTTTTTGTTTGTAATTATGATGAAGACATCCTCCGGAGGAGATGGAAACGCTCTGGGAGCCAGACGACGGCAAATTAAACAAAAGAATAAGTGAAATCACAAAGCGCTGCAAAAGACTTCTTTGTGCCTGTATAATTGGTATACCATATACCTTAAGATATAAATGGTATTATAAGCTTGTGCCAATGTATGTAACCGCGAGAAGGAGGCATTTCCGACGTAACGAAGAATATATGCTCTTGATCGGATTTAACAACCGTGGATGTATCCGTCCTTCTGGACCATGTTCTGTCCGTGTTCTGACCATGTTCTGTCTGTCCGTCTGTATGTATAAACACATCGTTCTCCGAGATGGTAAGATCTAGAGATGTAATTATTTTTGCTTTAGGTTCGTCATGTGTGTATACAGATTAAGTTAAATTCAAATTTTAGTCACGCCTCTTATCGGCTTTGTGATTTGCATAAAACTGTATCTTCTCCCACATATTTGACAATATCTTTAAAATGGTAAANTGCTGCTCCTTGTTGTTTGTCTGCTGTTTTCTCGCTCGTTATGCTTTTTGTTTGTAATTATGATGAAGACATCCTCCGGAGGAGATGGAAACGCTCTGGGAGCCAGACGACGGCAAATTAAACAAAAGAATAAGTGAAATCACGAAGCGCTGCAAAAGACTTCTTTGTGCCTGTATAATTGGTATACCATATACCTTAAGATATAAATGGTATTATAAGCTTGTGCCAATGTATGTAACCAGAAGAAGGAGGCATTTCCGACGTAACGAAGAGTATATGTTCTTGATCGGATTCAAGGATTCAACAACCGTGGATCTATATCCGTCTGGACCATGTTCGTCTGTCCGTCTGGATGTATAAACACGTCGTTCTCCGAGATGGTAAGACCTAGAGATGTAATTATTTTTGCTTTATGTTCATCATGTGTGTATACAGATTGAGTTTATTTCAAATTTTAGTCACGTCTCTTATCGGCTTTGTGATTTGCATAAAACTGTATCTTCTTCCACATATTTGACAATATCTTTAAAATGATAGAAGCTAGAGACATAATACTTTTTATTTAAGGCAGTATGTCATTATTAAATTTCCGCCACGGCGGAAAGGGAGCCTTTGCAATATTCAAAAAAATTGTATTTTGTATTGTATTTTCCAAAATGGTTAAAGCAAGAGATATATATCTAGCCATATGGAAAGTTTTATAAAGATCGGGCCATTGATAAACAAAAGATACGGCTTTTGGCAGTGCGAATAAGAATGACGTCATACCAATTTGATGTACGAGTTCTCGTATGTTCTGGTTTTATGCCCGTGTACAAGTAAATTAATGAAAATAGGTACATGGTATCCCGTTGTCGAGCAATCTCGACTACAGCGTTTCTACATGTTGTATTTGCATTTTATGAGAGAAGTGGTCAGGACAATGCGTTCCAGACGGGGCAGCAATGCCCCGGCTGGGGTATTACTTGCTTCAAAAGCGCTCTGTTTGCACCTTTTAATCACTGGGAATGCCTGCTGCATGCCGCCTTGTGGCACGTGCTAGAATGCTAATATTTGCTTTGCATTTCCCACCCAGACTTTGGTCAATACTCCGGTAAGGTAACCATTTCAATTTAAAAAGATACCGTCAGATACTGTTATTTCAATTCTGTGAAACTTGCAAGCTTCCTGCTCCCTCAACATAATATCCTTGGCTTTAGCAGCTCATCCCATTTCCGCTTTATAATCGCTCATTTTGGTGAGAGTAGAACAAAAGCCAATAAATAAGTGTATAAGCTGTGAGCTATCGGTTAAAACAGTATTATTTGCATATCTCCAGCCACGGAGCCAAAGCAAATTGTGAATGCATAATGTAAGTTGATTCATCCCCGCACTTTTCGCCCCACAATCTCCGGCTCAAAGGAAAATATTTTCATTCTGCTGCTTGCGCCTTTATTGGCTTTTTGCTCGACTACAACGGGCGATTATAATGTGGAAAATAAAGAGGGGCGAGATGGCTGTGCTTAGCTCGGGGTGTCAACACAATCAGCGTCTCGAGTGGCTGCGGGGATGCCTCACCTGCCACATGCCTCCTGCCTTCTGCCTCCTCCCGCCTCTTGCCACATGCCACCTGCCCCGGTGGAAGTCGTGCGTGAATCATAAGTATCTTGTCCCCCCGTCTATATCCATTTACATACAGTCTCGTTTCGCCGGGAATCGGTTCGGAGCATATATGCAGATATATGCAAATGTGGCGGGCGCTGAAGGGGGTGCGTTTAAAAATCAAATACTCGGTCTAAGGATGTGTGCGTTGGCAATCCTTTTGATATATTGCTTCATTTTCATTCACCTGAATTGTGAACAAAAGACACACCATCTGCTCCGACATTGGTTAACAAAAGCGGCAAAGTCAAGCGGCTTATTTATGAATTAGCAATGTGATTTTTTGAGTTTTATTCAGCGCCTGTCCCATCTCACCTGACTCCTGCTTGCCTGGATCCTGGACTCTGCCCCTGCTTATGTTTTTCCCCTGCTTATGTTTCTGATGATTTACACTCCATAAGGTTGGCCATTATGCTAATGAAGCGCCCCGGGGGAGGGGTGGTGAGGGGCGGGGCAGGACTGGCATTTTTATGGCAATCATTCCTGCCCACATTGCGTATGAGCGATGAAAGACAAGCGAGTAGGCCTGGCAGCCAGAAATAATCTTTACAGACTACAAAAAACGCCCAAGTTTTGGGGAATGAAATGGTAATTTGATAAATCATGAAACAAATTTGAGTGCCATCAAGTGATATTTGAGTGCTTTTATTGCAATCTATTAAAAGGGAATTCCAATTCACTACGAGTATCTTTGGCTTTTATAATATGCTACCAGAAAGCCAAAAATTTGTATATAAATAAGCTTTAGCCTCCTGGATTTAAAGGTACTCCTTGCCGTTTTAATCCAATTGTACTGGGTCCTCCATCCTTGCCCGGGGACTTTGAGGAGCAGCAGCTCCGTTAGCTGCTCAATTTGTCGATGCCGAGGATGTCGAGCATCCTCCACGTGCGTCAAGTGGCAATTGTGCAGCAGCATGCCACACAGCAGCCGCCGGTGCCACTCCCTTTCCGGGGTGACAGGTGGCTTAGAACCGGAGTGTGGGGGGAGGCGAGGGCGTATAAATAACTTTGACGCTGTGTGGAATATACTTATATAGAATTCGTACAATGTACATGTACGAAATATGCACAGAAATAAATGAAATGAGAGCGTGACCCGTCGCCTCGTATAAAATATATCGCAATGTCACATTGCCACTGCAATGTCCTTGCCGGGGCAGCACCTCCTAAGCACTAACCCCGGCCCAGGACAACATGTAATTGTAACAGACTGTGCCGAAAAAAAAGCAAAAAACTAAGCAAACCGGCAACAATTTCGTTTTTGCCCCGCCCGCGCAACCCATTTTCAACAATGAACAAGGACACTGGGCACGGGAAGAGGAGCATGAGCAGAAGGATCAAGAAGGAGCAACAATAACACCCGCGCTTTTCCCAAAAAAACAAGTAAGAACGATTATAGTTGAGTGTCTCGACTCCAAATACCCGGTTACCAGTTTCCATCTTCGTTTAAATCTACTTTTGTTCATGATCTACAAATATAATATACGTTTTTTCCATTATTATAGCATTCAAATTGAAGGCTCAACAAATTATGGTAATTTGTGTTTGTAGGAGAAGCTAGGGAGAAGCGGGTGAAAGTGGGCATAACCGGCTGATTTTTAAAACACAGATAGATATTGGCTTTAAAAATCTATCTTTCGAATTATGTGCTTCTAGCGTTGTGGACGCTAAATAAAGAATTTCGCGGTTTGCGGGGAGGCGGGGGTGGTAGCCGATTTTTAAAACAAACTTATGCTCAACTGGAATCCCAAAATTCTGAATATGGAATTAGTTGTTCTCCATCTATTATAGTCTTTAAAATATAGGCGTTCATAAGGACAGACAATCATACGGACAGACAAACAGACATTTCTAGATCGACTTCGCTGTTGATGCTGAACAAGAAAATAAATATTTTATTAATACGAAATATACCCTTGTTCCTTTTAAGAATAGGGTATAAAAAGAGGAAAATGTTGGAAACGAAGCTGCAGCTGTCAACTGTCGCGCTTGCTTACATGCACGGGAAATTTATTAAAATTGAAGAGACAACCTTGCATTGCATTCGGGCATTCAGCTCAGTTTGTCACTTTGTCAGCCAGTCAATCCGTCAGCCAGTCATGCAGTCATCCGGCGCCTGGGGCTAGAGAGTGTGACTAAAAAATTGCAATCTTCCCAAGGGGATACAAAACCAAGTGGTGCGAAGTGAGACAAATGGGTATATTACTGGAGTTGCACCCGAAACAGCGGAGTGAGAAAAACGAGTTGCACAAATGAAAATCATGGGGATGCAAGCCCGTCTTATGGAAGCCACGAAAGAGTGACTAATTGTTGGTATTACTCCCTTAGGCCTTTGAATAATTCCCATGATTTCGATTAAGATTAGGCTGTGTGCATTAACCAAATTGAAAGGTAAATGATGGCATAGAATTCCATAGACAGGCAGCCGCACATTCAGCATAAATGCCAGCAAATAAGTCACAATTTCTTAAAAAGAGCCCATGGAAAACAGAGCAGAATAAGGTGGGGGGCAGGTTGGGTGAGGGTGTTAAAAAGTAAATGCATAAGTAGCCGAGTGGCGGGGCCCGTGACACAACACGACACAGCACAGCACAACAGAACACATAACATTCTGGGAAAAGGGGTTAATGGGGGCCACGAAGGACACGTTGCCGTCTGGCCTCCCCCAAGGATAACATCGCAATTTGTTGTGCATCGCCTAATCCTTGCGCTACTTTCGAGCCAATGTGAATTATGCTCACTTAAGTCAACTCTTGCCGCACCCCAGGACGGCACCCGCCCGCAAGGATACACAGGACACCCCGCAGATGAGCTAAGAGCTCTCCCACAGTCACTTGGCTGTAGCCGTGTGTTTGCGTCTTTTCCACCGCTTGTATTTTAGCAACCGGCTTAAGAGATTTACTGTAACCAGAACAGTGAGCTGGATAAAACAGGACCAAGCGGAACACGCCAGGATCAGGAATAGGAACAGGAACAGAAACGAGACGCGGGAGCTAGAGGTTGGTTTGAGGAGGAACTGCAGCTGCTAAGAAATTAAATTTCCCTGGCAAAAGAAAATAATAACAATAAGAATTGCGGAAGTTACGGGTAATTTTCGTGGAAGGCGTTGACAGGTATAAGACACAAAAAACGGATCTCCAGCTATCACAAAATGGTTCAGGAAGTTGTTACATAAATTTATTAGAATTTTATAACTTTTTATTAAAATGAAATTAGTTGAGTGGTGGAAAGTAAAAGGGTACCTATGCTGTTACCAATTACTTTCTAAGTTTCATTAGAAAACTGATTCCAAATAATGAAATGCAAGCCTGATTTCTTTCTGTGTGGCTTCGACTTGACTGCTGTGGAATAAACGCAGCCAAAGGCAACTCAAGCGAGGGCAATCCGCTGGGGAAGCCCAGCTGAAGCAGTTAAAGTTTCTAATTGAAATTGAAACAGACGAGCAGCGGACAACGGGCAGCGGACAAAGGACAACGGACAACGGACAACGGACAAGGAAGCTGCCAGTTTTCACAGTCTCGGACCTGGAGGAAATGCTCTTGGTGCTGGTGCTGCTGCTATGCAAATTGATTAGCGAAAATGAAATGCAGCCGGAGGAGAAAAAAAAATAATCGGAAAATGTGGAGGTGCCGAGGAGTTTCCAAGGAGTTTCACGGCATCTTTTCACGGCATCTTTTCACAGTCCCAGCAGCAGTCACTCCTTTCATTGTCCCTTATCCTCGCCGCCGACATCCTTATTCCTTCCGCTGAGCAGCGTTGTCAATGTTGTTGGACTGTGTAAACAGACTCTGGATTTATGTACTCTCAACATCCATTAAATTTAACCATACCAGCAGAATGTGAATGTTTTAAACTCCTTAAGCCAAAGCCTTTTTGGACATTAATAAATAAATGGCTGTGCCAAAAAGTGCGGTAAGTTTCAGTATGCACAAAGATCTAAAACATTGCACGTTTACAAGGCGTATAAATGTTCCCTAGAGACATCTATTAAATGCTTTTGGCATGTTGACAAAAAACTATTAAAATTCCTTTTATTTTGTGACAGATGCAAATTTCTTAACCCGCTTCCATTACCACTTCTCCTGCATATTTTATACGGTGACATTTCCCATTTTGTCAAACGGAAAACGGAAAACAGAAAACCGAAAAACATTTTGCAAAGAAGCTGCCAAGCCCTAAGCTCTGGTTAAGTTTAGTGCCGAACCGAGCGGCTTTGCTGGATTCATCGATATCATAAACTTTGCGATGGCAAGTTGATTGCCAGAGATTTAAGTTTTGCAGCAAGAAAAAATACTGATAATCCTCTCCGGCTGCACCTTGCTGCATAAACTTTTGCCTTGGCCGCAGTCCTGGCACAAATCCCCTCGGGGAATCCTTGCAGTTGCCAAGCTCCAGCCCCGGCTGCAATACCATGGCCCAGATAGAAACTTGGACAGCTTGCGGAATCGCTTCGATTTCTAATTAAAAGCGCTAAAACTTTGCCCAGATGATTGCAATCGAAATTGTCGCACATTATGCAGGGTGGCCCCCGAAAGTGGCTATAAAGTAACCGCAACATGGCCGAAAACCCGAATCGAAATGAAAATGTGCAGCAGCAGCAAAGGCAGCAGCATCAGCATCCACGGCAGAGGACAAAGGCAAAAAGTCGCCAGGCCCCGGCAAAAGTTGCTCAACTTTTGTCACATTTAATTAACATGAATCAATGGCTCATCCTGGCCTGGATGTTGTGGCCTGAAGTGGTCCTCTCTGCTGGTCCTGGGGATGGTACTGCCTCCATCCCTAGGAAAAGTTTGCGACCAAGTTCAATGCTCAGGCACGCAAGGCAAAATTTATTGGACACCAGCATCGGTTGGGCTCCCCAACCTAATACCCGGTACCTGTGGTGTAACAGGATACGCCGGTTTTGTGGCAATGCATGTAACAGGGTGAGGGATCAGCATTAAAAAACTCATCGATCTTGGATTGCTTTCTTCCAAAAAAGTACAATTGCTCCCTCCATCTTTTGAAAAGCCCAAAAAACCCTTTGTCAATAACCTTTAATGAGTAGTTTTAGTCGATACAAACGCCCAACATCGTTACAATTTAGTTTTTTTTTCTTGGGCTCGCTCGCAATAAACTTGAAATTTTCATGCCAACGACTCATTTAACTTGAGCACTGAATTAACAATTTATGCACATGTGCTGTGTATCTAAGGGTGTGCGGATGTGGCTGCGTGAGTTTTATGACTTAACCGACACAAATTACTTAATGCCGTACGTTCTTTATTGTTCAATTATTAAACAAGGCCTAAAGGCATAAAAAAGTTTAACACACATTAGACCCAGGCCATGTGTGCGGCTTAATCAGGCAACTCGACAACAAACAGCAGAATGCCTCGATTAATGGGCCAACATTTGTTATCAATGATGCCCCAGTGAACGATAATGTTACAACAAAACAGTAGAGCCCCCCAAATGGGTCTCGGCAAGCGCACCCAAAAAAAGACGAGCAAGGAGGCCCAAGGATGCTTCCTTTCAGCTGCAGACTCATCATCATTATCGTTCTCATTATCGTCCTTGTCAATTACGATTATGTTGATGCGAACACTGGGGATAAGTCCAAAAAGCCTTTCCTCTACCGCCGAGATAAAGCCTCAATCATTTTGTCTCTCAGCGCAATGGAGCTTTCGAGGCTTATTTCCAATAGTTTTTCAACTTAAGTGAATCCTAAATGAATCCATTAATACCCGGTTCACAATTTGAAGCGATGCAGCCATGTCCGCATGTCCGTTTGTCCGTTTGTCCGTTTGACTGTCCGTATGAAAGCTTGGATCCCGGAAATTGTAACAGATACAGATTCCATTTATAATATATTTATTTATATAAGTATATTTTAAGTTATTAACTTTTGAAGACCCGAATGTTATAAAAACTGAATCATTTTTAGCACATTGGTTCACACTGCGTATACGTAATGTGAATGATTTGTTGAATGACATGCCTGTACTGTACACATTCTAGTGAGGCAACAAAAAAAATTGAGAGCCGGGTATTAATAGCCTAGCTACTCGACAACAGTGGCCACTTATTTGAAGCTATACATTTTCCGAGTGTCCTGCATTGTGGCTACAATGTCCGACACATTAATATGCTTGGGTCAAACTTTTGGCCACAGGCCAAATGTCCTTAAATTAATCCCCCTCGTATTAGCAGCAGCTGCTGCTCCTGACGATGAGGATGCCTTTGCTGTTCCGCATCCTGTGCCCCTTTTGGTCCTCCTCCGGTGATTAAAAACACAAGCTCACGCGAGGGCACTTTTATTTACTGTTAATTAATTCGTAATGTAATCTTTTCTGTATGCCGCTGTTTTTTTAAATTTGCTGCTGCCTTTCTGCGGCCTCTTGTTGTATTTTTTGTATGCTGCCACTTCTGCTGCTGAGACGTGGCAGGACCTCAAAGCGACGGCTTCTAATTTGCTGCTAAATGGAAGTGAAAACGCTTTCTTTGTGCATAACGAGGCGTGCAGCGGTCCAAACAAAGGGGGCGCCAGTGGCGGCGCATTAAGGGGGGCCTGCGCACTTTTTCACTCGAAAATGTGCAGGCCCCAAAAGTATCAATCGAAACAGAGTTGCAAATTGAAAATTGCAATGATCAAAGAGATTTTATTTGCGCCAAGTTTTTGGGTGCCATCCCTGGTGACGTTGCAAGGATAAAAGAATCCTCTGCGAGTGCATTTTGCCCGCATCCGGCGAAGGACACCCCCACCAGACCGTTCCATAAAAACGGGGTCAAAGCAATAGGGCGTGCGGGGTGGGCGTGGCGGCAATCGAGTTGATTACCCCGCGACTACGGGAACAAAAGACAATGGCCCGCAACGCTGGCATTCGACGTGTGTACCGAATGAATGGCATGGCATGGCAAGGCATCGCATCGCATCGTATATAATGGCTAGGAACGGCAAGGATTGCCAGGACTAGGGGGGGCTGCTGAAGGTCCACGTGCCAATTGCTTCATTACTTGCACATTTTCAACTCAATAACGTTTGCCACCGCCACCGTCACTGCCATCGCCCGCTGCCGGGAAATCGCTTTCTCCGCCGCGAATGGAATCGCTCACAATGGGGGGAATCCCGTGGAAAAAAGAAGCTCACAGTTGGAGGGCATAAAAGAGTGTATACATGACGAGAGGTTGCCAGGGAACTTGATTAAAACACAACTAAAGTGGTGTGACTAGAGTCGATGTCGTAGCCAATCAATGTACAAGTAACACGAGGCAAATACCCCATTCAAACATACAATTACAAGCGCTTTCAGAAGCCTCAAGTTATTTTCTGCATTTTTTTTGCATTCGAATCAGCTCTAGGAATATGTGGAAAACATACTCAAAATATATATTAAGAGTTTGAACTGAATACAGCTTTCAAAAGCTGCAGAGTGCTATTATTGAAACAGTTTTATGATATAGTTGTAATGGAATCCGTGGCAGGCTTCTGTGCGAAACATATTCAATGGATGCACAGTATAAAGGTAGATAACATACAGATGTATAGTGTATATTTGGAATTTCATAGGGAGACGAATAGATATGCGCGTTGGCAGTCAATTTCAAATCGATTTCGGCGGCAATGCCATGAATGCGCTTATCTCGTTGAACGCCAAAGCACAAATACGTGCGCTTTGTTTATCCTTGTTTACCTGGCCTGCGTGTCCTGCGTCCCATGTCCTGTGCACACAGACGGCGAGGTTACAGTGGGGCTGGCAAATATTTGCCAGAACCGACCGCGCCCTCTGACCCGGCCCACGCCTTTGAGCGTCAATGTCTTAATTGCGTTTGGCCGCATTCTTGGCCGCCCCAAACAGCCCTGGGTGCATACAAATGTGTTGAATGCATAAACTAACAAAACTCCCGATCATCGGTAAACAACAGGTATTGCGAAAAGATATATGTATGTATCGAAATCTAAAGATTATTTAGTCTTACACCCTACCAACTGTCTGCAGCATCTAGCAGGCCCCTTAATCCTTTAACGTCTTCGCATTCCGACGGAAAGTTGGTCCGCTTCTGGAAGCTTGAAGGAATCAACTGATGAAGCCGAATGCAAACACTTTTCAACTTTTCCAGCAGCCAGATAAGGCAATTATCTGAAAGTTGGCAGGCCAAAGAAACCGCACACCGCATTGCTGCTTGTGTATACTTATGACTCTGCTAATTTCATAAATTAACCGAAAATTAACACGTCATCGGGGAGCATTTAATTTTTTACGCCTTCAAGTTTAACCAAATTCCTCACGTAATCCTAGAAGCTTTTTGCTAAAAATCAGGGTGTGCCAAATGGCAAATGCCAAAAGCCAGATGCCAGAGGTGGAAACCTGTGCCATTTTTTTTCCTGGGCTTCCTCCTTTTTTCTACTATTTCTCCGTTGACCTGGTTGCCAGGCCTTGTCCATTGTCCTTGCTCTGGGATATATCCTTGCACAGACGGGCACACACATGTGTGTGCTTAGTATTTTGGCCATCTGATGGTCCATCTGTTTATCCAACTGTCCATCTGTCATTCTGTTTACCTTTCCGATGCCAGCCCTGTTAATATGTCCGTGGGATTGGATTGCCTACCAGGCTCAATATTAGCCTATCAATTTCGGTAGTCGGAATTTCAAACTCTGCAGATACGGCAATGAATTGGCTCCGTTCAAAAAGGGCCGAGTGATTGTTCAAGAATTTATGTTTGTAAATTAAACGTGAGTGTTATGAGATACTTCTGGAAGGTTTAGGTAACTTTCTGCAACTTGTAAGTTTAGGATTTTCATGCAGCTTTGTTCGCCAGTTTGCGGATTTCATTTCACAGACCCGCAAGTACGAGTATTAGCCACATGCAAGTCATTAAATTATGGCTGGTGCCAGGCGGTTTGATTGACTCCAAGGCTTGGCCCACGGAGATCCCAATCAGCGGGCTCTCTTGGGTGGCAGGTGTTTTATTACCGGTCGCTTGGTTGGCTAAAATGCGGCCAGACCTTGATGGTCGGTCTATCTTTGCACGGTCAACGTCCCGCATTCCGACGCCACGATATCCGCTTCCGGTTGCGCTCTCGCATTTTCGTCCGGGCATTATAAAAACGTACATTGCTTTTTATGCGTATGGCCCCGCGAAGTAATTGGCTGCGAAAATGCTGCCATAAATCAAACCGATAATTATGTGGGCGACTGCGCAACTTTTCGCACCCGAAAAGCGAAAAATTCAACCAAAAAATTCAAGCTGCCTTGCTGTGATTGCCCTCCATAAATTATGATTTGATGTGATGTGCGAAATAGTGGCTGCCTGCTGGGTGGTTGGTTTGTGGGTTGGTGGCTTGCAGCCGAAGGTCGTGAATTTTTATTCTTCATTCTTTTTTTGGTTACTTTTACTTTGCCTGCGCCGGCGACCTCCGCCGATTCGGCCTTGAATCCTGCGGTTGGTTGGGGGTTAAATTGAAAGTGAATGTGAATGCGAGTGGAAAACTGGAGCGGGCCCAAAACGATGGCCAAGGCGAACTCCCTTTTCTGGCAGTGGCATGATTAATTGCTCATTGTTGCGGCGGCCACATCGCAAATTGCTTTCACGTCTCGTGAATCTCGTGTCAGTGGCACGTGAATGCCATGAATAAAGCCGGAACAAAGTGAAATGAAACGGAATGGATGGAAAAGGAATGCACTGGAAGAAATACCACAACCAGTGAATAAACTTTGCATATAAGGGAGTAACTAGGCCAGCGTAATATACTCGTACTAGGCATCTGCATGGATGTATTCATTTGTAGCATGACAGGTATGTACAGTAGTATGAGTTCTTAAAATACTGCACTCATTCTTTATTACTGTACAGTATTCTATAGGCTAGAAGAAGATGGCACTGACTTCCAGTGAGTTGTACTCTTCGTGAGTGAGTACAATATAGTTGGTTGCACACTCGTGAGTGAGTGCAGTATATGGTCGTACTCTCGTTTTTTGTTACAAAGTTTATGTGTTGTTGTATATGTCTGTGATTGTCCTTTGTATGTGTGTCGTTATTTAGCCCCAGCGTAAGAAGTACCGGTAGGAAGTATAAAATGTACCAGTCATAAAATTTCACTCACTGTACAGTATGTCAACTGCACACCAAATCACTGTACAGCGTTGTATTGATCGAAATTTTTAGGATTTCACAATGATTTTATGCTATTTGAAGCATAGATCCTAAAAAATCGTTAAATTGTCTGCCTGTTTTTGGTAAAAATACTATTTCCTCGCAGTGCTCAGACATTTTGGCCATATCCTTGGCTCATCTCCTGTCATCCGGGATAACGTTTAAGGCGTTCCGCATTGTTTATCTTCTTCTCGTCCGGCGGCTAATGTTACATTATTAATGCATCTGCATGGAGAGCCTCCTCAATCCTTCGTATGTAAATTAAGGCCGCCTCTCCAGTTTCCTCTCCGGACCCTGCCCGAGGAACGTGCTTCCCGCCAGAAGGACACACAAACAGGAAGCAACCGGCAGGAGCAAGAAAAAAACCGTCCAAAACCAAAGCCGAAGAAATTCGTGCCTGTTACTTGAGAAGTGATAAATGATTGAGCGACTATTGGGATGTATGGGGCGCCTCATATATACATAGTATAGTACATTGCAAATCCGGCCAAGAGCCTAAGTGAGCTGCCAAAGTGGATTTCCTTTTCGGCCATCAGCATTTCGGATGAGATTACCCGGCAAATTTAATATGCTGCCTGTAAATTACTTGATGGCACGTCCCCCCCCACTCGCAACCCTTTGCGGGTAATTTAATTTTTTAAAATAGATCAACCGACTGAAAAAATTCCAACAATTAATTCGGTTCCGATCGTGTTCCGTGGCCCAAATCATGAATTCCCTTTGTGCAGAAGTGAATGCCTCGTGGTTGCCCCTGCACCATCCACCTGGTTTGGTGTGCCTTTCGTTGTTTTTTGTGGGTTTTTTATCAGACTGCCTCCTGGATGAATCTACAAATTGCTGGCCGGAACAAGCTTAAATGGAGGCAAGAATCCCCAACCGCAGTGGGCATTACAGTCTTGCCGGTCAATTTGTCACAAGTATTTAAAAATTATTTCCTAACTATCCAACCCCAAGTAAATTTTATAGAATAATAGTAAATCTAAAGGTAAGTTTAATATACCACCTTATATATGTAGGAAAAAATAACCAGCTGAAAACCATAGAAGTCAGTGCTCAAAAACTTTTTTAGTTAGTTCTTAAGCTTTGTATAGCTTTTATAAATAAATAAAAATATGTTTGTTAAATACAGAATTTTTTCCAGCATAAGGTTTATATTATTGCCTATTTATTTGTAATATTTTATTGGAATTATAATTATACTACCTTAGGACTTAAATTGGGATTGTGCAAATGTATGTAACAGGGACAAGCAAGCATTTCCCACCCTATAAATGTTCTATATTCAGCCAAGTTGATCTAGCCATGTCCGTCTGTCCGTTTGTCTGTCCGTCTGTATGTATAAACATGCCGTTCTCCGCGATAAAAAAAAGCTAGAGATGTAATTCTTTTTGCCTTAGGTCTACGCAGATCGAGTTTATTTCAAATTTTTGCCACGTCCCTTTCCGTCTTTGTAGTTTTCATAAACTATATTGTCTGGTGCATTTTTGTTGATATCCCCGTAATGGTTGCAGCAAGATATACATATAAAGCTAGAATTTATAATAGCTAGCCATGTGGCAAGTTTTATAAAGATCGGACAACAAATATTAAAGATACTGTCAACCAATTTGTTCACCGTCTTTTCAAAGTCTCAATGCCGGATGAGGTGATCCTAACCTTTTTTGCTTTATCTTAATTTGGGGCTAAAATATTTAAACGGTAAAACTATTGTAAATGATTATGAAAATTGGTACATGGTATCTCGTTGTCGAGGAGTTTCGACCACAGGAATTTCTAGTTGTTATTTTAACCATAATTGACGAAAGATACGAGTATTATACCTATTTTGATGCGGAATTTTCTCAAATTGCAGCCGGTTGTTGTTGATACCTGTATTTTCTGGCGGTGTTTTTTCGAGTTGTTTTATTCTCCCCCTCGTTTTTTGGCGTAGCAATAGCAATCACGATAATAAGCATAAATAAAAAGGCCAACAAAAAAATTACACAGCCATAAAAAAGGGCAAATGGCATAAAAGCGGGCGGGGAGCTGGAATTGAGTTGAGTTGAGTGAGCGGGTTCTTTGCCGCCGCCAAAAGGAAACCTAGAAGGCAACCAGCCAACCAGCCAACCACCCATCCCGTCCTATCCCATTCCAGTCCAGCCCAGTCAGCTCTGCCATATCCATTCGTCTTTTGCTGGTCACACAACAACCAGGACGAGACCCAACAACAACGGCAGCAACAAGGACAACAAGCAATAAACAAACAAACAAACAAATGCCGAGAATGAGAACACAAACAAGTTTTGTAGTGGGTTGCACAACCGCTGAACAACCTCGTAAAAACTTATTTAATTTGTGATTTATATGAATAAAATTGTGTAGTAAATTCCCAGAAATTATTCATTTCACTCGGACAGGACAGGACAGGCCAGGGCAGGACAGTAAAGCTCTGAGCGACAAAAGAAGAAAAAGTACGACCCACAAAATAAAAATTATAAAGAAAAACGACGAGCGAAAAACTTTTTGCTTTGGCCGGGCAACCCAAAAGAGTTTCACATTTTTGATTTACTCACTCGCCCTCTAAGACAGCCCGGGAAAGTCGCAACTTTTGCGCATATAAATTGTCGATGGCCAGACAGACAACTTGCCAATTCCGATTCCCAATCCCACTCCCATTTTCCTGTTACCAAACTTATTTTTTGGGTCGGTGGGGCCTTGAATGATGCTCGATTCTCAACTAACCGCAATTTAGTCGGCAAATGTCTCGCCTGACCTCAATTATTTGTGGAATCATGGGGGGGATGGGCGGAAGTGGAGCTGGAATTCATGAATTTTTGGGAGCTTAGCCAAATCATTATAAATAGAACTTGACATTTATGCCAGCAGCATAATTATTTGGCAATTTAATTTAATTTATGCATTTATTGTCTGCTTCCCGGGGCCAAAGTGATATCACTTTCGAAAGCAACAATCGAAAATAATTGAGTGTATAGTCGTATGAAATTGCAATAATTGCCTTTGGGGAACTATTGTTTCTGCAGGTGTAAGGCAAGTGAAAAATTGCAGGTATATTAAATGTCACTTGAAGGCAACATGAATATAAATTTCGATTTTTATCGTTTGAAGTATATTTGTTTACAAGCAATTGTTTGTTTTTGAAGGGCCCCTAATTGGAAAGGTAAACACGGCTTGGACATTACTTTTATATTTGTTTTTCCCTTCGAGCATTTGCATTTGCATTTTCCTGTGAGCAAACTTAATTGAGTGGATTTGATATCTGTGAGGACTTACCGCTCGGGCATCGCACCGCAATCCCTGGCCGATGACCAGGCATAATCCCAGGAACTGCAGCAGGCAGCGGGGCGACATTTTCCCAGAGTTTATTTTTCTCGGTTGTCGTTTAAAAACAATACCACAATGGCAGCACCCTCTGCTGTTTGGTTTGCTTGTTGTCTTGGTTTGGATTTTTTGTAAGTTCAGTTTTTTATTGGCGCTCACTGTGTACGGGAAAAAAATGTGAAAATAACAAATACAAATTACGCGCGTTTTCATTAACGCATTGTCACGAAATGCGCGAAAGGATAAATATATGCATATAATAATTGTTGGGTTTTTTTTTCTGTTTTTGGGGGGTCCTCTTGGCTCAGTGCTCCTTTTTCCCGAAGCAATAACAATAACAATAACATGGAATAAAACATTTTGCCGGCGCCGCTGCGACTTGTTTACTTTCACAACCGCAAGGACTTTCTCACGAGCACACAGCGTGTCCTGGCAAAATGTTTGAAACGCGAGAAACTGGGAAGCGGA